>CAUYON010052980.1:0-31138 GCA_963573935.1 Arctocebus calabarensis
GCAGAGTGCTTGGCTGGGTGAAGTGGCTCACAGTGGGAGGCCAAGGCTGGAGGATGACTCGAGCTCAATAGTTGAAGACCAGCCTGAGCAATAGTGAGACCTCATCTCTATGAAAATAGAAACTTCACTCTGCCTAGAGGCAGGCACTTGTGGTTCCAGCTACTCAGGAGGCTGAGGCAAGAGTTTCAAGCTGCTGTGAGCTATGATGCCACAGCACTACCAGGGCAACAGAGGAAGACTCTGTCTCAAAAAAAAAAAAAAAAGTGCTTGAACTTCACTTCCAAATATATCTGCTAGCTTCATGTACTTGATAAACAGTTGAAATGTGTCTAGACTCAATACTCAAATACACACTAATACCTAATTGTGCACAGATAATCCTTGACTTATAATAGAGTGGCATCCTGATAAACCCATTATAAGTTAAAAATTCTCATAAGTTGAAAATGCATTTAATATGCCTAATCTACTGAACCCCATAGTTTACCTTAAATGTACTTAGAATACTTATGGGTATATTAGTACACAGCTGAACAAAATCATTTAACACTAACCCTATTTTATAATAAAGTGTTGGCTATGTTGTAATTTATAGAATACTGTACTGAAAGTAAAAAATGGAATGGTTATATGGTTTTTACTGAATAAATATTCTTTTCATACCATCTTAAACTGAAAAACGGTAAATTGAACTATTGTAAGTCAGGGACTGTCTGCATATAATAAATGTAAAACACATTCTGCATTCCAAAGTTATAGTAAAGAAAGAGAATATAGTCTATCACATTAATCATTTTATATTGATTATAAATTGAAATGATAAATTTTAATGTATTAGATTAAATAAAATTATTTACATGAATTTTATTTAAATTTGTAGGATGTTACTACTTCTAAATTTAAAGTTGCATATATGGCTTAGATTACATATTAATGGGAGATTAATTGGCAAGATTGACCATGAATGATATAAATGAACTTGAACTTTCACATATTAAAAAAGAGTAACAAAGTGAAATGATGTGGAATGGGCAGGTTAATGCTGAGGTCAGTTGAATAAAACAACAGCCCAGAACAAATTCAGTATATATAGACATACACGAATGTCCTATTTTAACACAATAGGATAGCATGTCAGACACATCAATAATTTATAATGGAACCGGAATGAACAGTACTGAGGCAATTTATTAACTATTTGGAAATGCACTCATATTTTGGTTTATGCTGTCAACCCATAAAATAAATAGTAGAAAATAATATGATAAATTAAACCAAGTAATATATTAAAACAAGTGAATCTGAAAATTGGCATGATAACAAAAAGACAGAGGGGAGATCATGGACTAAATAACTCCCAACAATATTTCAAGAAGAGCTATCACAGAAGAGCTACCTTCAATATAGGGGCTAATTCATAACCAGAAGACAGTGAGGAAAGGAACAATATCTGTGAACTTTTGTTGGAGTGCACCTTGGTATAATCAGTCAATAGCATAATTTGGAATACACTTGAAATCTGGAAATATGTTTTTAAAAATATGTATGTGTGGGTGTACATGTATATATTTATACACACATAATTGAAGTATTGTTAATAAGAGAAAAATAATGGCACCAATCCCAAGGCGAATAGTCTACTTAAAGTAAAATAGTTCATAGTCATATGACAAAATATTATATGATAGCAGAAAACCACAGTTGTGGAGAATAATTTTCAGAATTTAATATGCACACACATATATTTGAGTGTGGGTATATCAGTGCTCGTGTGTGGGTGTGTGAATACGTCCAGCACACACATGTGAGAGGCAGGCCCCATGTATCACGCACAGCTTGTACCACTTAGGAGCAAAATTTTCTAGAAAACAATAACTCTTTTGTAAATTTTTTTACATCCCTCCCTCCTTTTTTATTTTAAGGACACAACATGATGCACAAGTCTAGCAAATATACTTCAAGTCTCAGTTATTCAATTTATTTCAAGTGAATCTATTGCCTGAAAGTCTCAGCATACTTTTATCTTATTAAATTCAAATCTTGTTACAAATGGAAAAGATAGAGTTTTACTTACAAAGTGTAAAATTATCTAATGATATCTTTCAATTTTATAAATGCAGTGAATTTTCTAGGGTATTTTAATTGCCTTCAGAAAGCCAGATTTAAATTTTATTTCCATGGAAAAGTTCAAAATAACTCCTTTATAACTGCTGAAAATGAGATTCATGATGAAAATTTTCTGTCACCTTAAGTTTTAAAGAAAAATGTATATTGATGTTCTAATTTCTACCAAAGTCAGGCAATGTTCCTAATGCTAAATCCCAAAAGAAATAAGAGAGAAGTTGAAGTAATTAGTTTAATATCTTCAGTAAATAATAATTATTTCTAAAATGTTAGGAGTTGACCTTTTAGAGGCAGAAGGTGTTCAGTGAAAGAAAATTATCTAAACTATATTATTATTGAAAGAGTTGTTTCTCTTTTAAAATAAAATCAGTACCAAAAAAATTATAAGCTGGTCTCTGTGTTTGCATATCACTCTGATTAATTTTCATCAAAAACCAAATGAAAAAAGTATAAAACATTTTTAAAATTATGTCTACCTGCAATGCAGAAGATATTATATTTAACCACATATTTCCTGAGGGAAAAATCGCCTTGTGCATGAACCATGGCAGGCAGTAAATTACATGAAATAAACTTATGTATGCTCACCTAAGTGTCCCAGTGAGATATATTGCTTTTTTATTTTATTTTTTATAACTTACCAAAGCAGTCTATAGCATTTACTGAGTAAAACTTGCTGTGGGTTTTCTCTTTTATCTCTATCTCTTTTATCTGCTAACTTATATACAGTAGCCTGAATAATGCATGTTGCCCAGCGAGTGATTAATAAGTGCTTGTTAATTTTACTGGAATATACCCAATTGGGTGTGGAAAGTGAAAGGCTAAAAGTCACTGGAAATAGTCTGCGGCCTGAAATAAGCCTCACTGCCCTTACCATGTCCCTTCCACTGTGTCTCACTAAACCAGTGTGTCCTGTGACAGAGTAAGTGATGAATGTGGGCTTCTGCCTGTGGCTTATGTCCTGGCTGATTCTTCACTGGAACAACTGCTTTGGCTCAGAAAGTGGCAAAGGTCACAGGGTCATACCCCGGGGTCACAAAGGTCAACAAGATAACCAATCAAGACAAGAAGTCTTTAGGAACAAATGACATAATGAAGGTATATTTCACAAGTTTTCAGATAATTCAACAGCACATTTAATTAACAGCCTGAACAAATTCTAATATTGTCCCAACACAAGAACACTTCCCAGATGTTGTCTCTGAGGTTAGGTTGGTCCATGCTGAAATTGGCAACCACAGGACTTGGGGATCCTAAGCAGGTGGCTTTGAATACCATTGTTTCTGTTCTGGTAGGCTATTAAATGACTTCATCAATGTGTTATTTCCATGGGTTATATATTAACTTGCATTGAGCATGCAGCAATTCTTTGATACCAAATAATGCTGTGAAGTGTTTTTCAGGGATGAGACAGCTTGGGAATGAACAGACAGCTGAGAATCTGAAGTGACTTTGCTCTAATCACAGCTCTTCTTCCTAGCTGCCCTATACTGCGTCCCTTGGAAGAGAGCTGCAGCTACTTAATAACTTCACACTCATGATTTCTCCCAGTTATTTCTCTAAATAATGAAAATTCCTTCCTCTCTCTTTTTTCTTCCCTGCAGTTACTACTCACATTTCTATCAACATCAGTTAATTTGTGCCAGGTCTCTAAGAAGAGCCCAGTAAGTGGCAGCAGAGTGAATCGATGGTCAGCCTTGAGTTCTGGAGGGACCCTGTAATGTGTGAAAGTTGTGTGGTGCGGTGCTGCAGAGATTAAGACCTGCAATGAAATTGTATGGTGAATAAGGAAGGCTGCAGCTCTCTCATGGCATGTAGCAACTTTATTTCTTCCACCAAACCTTATATAGGCAATACTACATACAACTAATCAATAGACACATGACTTAAACTTTAGCCCCAGGCCTCTCACTGCCTGGCACCAAAGGGTATATGGATTAACTGATAACCACTCCACTAACATTACATTGATTTCTTACACTAAGTAATCAAAAACAAAACCAGAAAACAAGGCTCTGGGGGAATAAGCTGTTTGAATGCATGACCTTTAACAGTCCATCTGGAGGCAGTCATTCATCTTTAGGGAATAGTCTGGAAATTCCCAAGATATATAGGTATCTGCCTGCAGCCTGCCCCCACGAAGCCAGGCCTTTAATCACTTCTATGTGACAGTCCTTTAGCCACATATGGAGTTCTATCCAGATTTTTTGTTCCTTTCTAATTCACAAAAGACTTCAAACTTGCCTTCCCAAAATGGAACCATTTAAACGCTGTATGCCTATAACCTTGTTTGGTTTCATGTGAAGTTCCCCATTCCTCCCTGTCATCACAGGGAGATTTCTCAATGCCTCAGTTTCCTTATATGTAAAATCAACTAATTATTGCACCTAGTCAAAAGATGTCATGAAAAATAATTTACCTTATTATCATTATCATTACTCTTATAATTACAATTAGATTTATGCAGATATGAGTCAAACTGAAATTATGCCACCTAAACAAGACATATTTAATTCTGTATTTCATTTAAATACTAAAAACTAAGTATCCTCAGGGCTGTTAAATTTAAGAACACATACACATACAAGCATCCATCAATGTACAATATGTAATAAAAAGGGATAAATAAATCTTCATGTGTTGGCTATTAAAATTATATTTATATTGGAAGGCATATCTATTAATTTGTGGATTTGGAAGTCAAGAGTATCTTCTCTGTGCAATAGCATTTAATGTATTTATGGTGGTTCTTCCTAATACAGAGAAGAAAGAGGAAAGAAGTAATGTAACTATTGGAAAGAAAATTTAATTTAATTTTAAGAAATAATAGCATAACTACAACAGAAAAAGATCTAAAATATAATAAAATATGCTATAATAAAAGTAATGCTGGAATTTGGGCAATATAAATATATAAAATAATACTTTCCTTTATCATGCTCAGCTGACTAGGAAAATAGAACTCAAAAAACCAACTGTGAAAGTTAAACTTTACAAAATAAAGTAATCAAGCAAGATTAATTAATTAATTTAAAAAGATTAAGATAATTATAAGTGATTAAAATTTCTAAGTATCTATAAAATCATCACCACATACAGGACAATGAATATATCTATAACCCTAACATTTTATCCTTCTGTAATCACTTGCTTCTAACCTTTTCCACACTCACCCTTTTTTATCAGGCCACACTGAATTTTATTTTGTCACTATAAGGTAAATTGAATTTACACTCAGCATAATTACTCTGAGATTCATCCAAGATAGAGGGTAGCAAACGGCTAATTCTTTTATTTCTGCAGACATTCTACAATTTGTTCGTCCACTGAACTGTGATGAACCCTGAGATTGGTTTCATTTTTGTCTCTTGATAAAATTGCCATACAACGGACATGGAAGCTCATACCTCTAATATCTGGGAGGCCAAGATAGGAGCATCCCTGGAGCTCAGGAGCTCAAGTCCCACTGGAGCAAGAGTGAGACCCATCTCTACTAAAAAAAGAAAAATTAGCTGGACGTGGTGCTGGACACTTGTAACTCCAGTTACTCAGGAGGCTGAGGCAGGAGGACTGCTGAAGCCTAAGAGCTTGAGGTTGCTTTGAGCTATGATGATGCCATAGCACTCTACCCAGGATATGGAGAGAGACTCTGTCTAAAATAAATAAATAAGTAAGTAAATAAATAAATAAATAAATAGGTAGGTAGGGATAGATAGATGGGCAGATAGATAAAATTGCTATAAATTATCCTGTACAGATGTTTGAATAGACATAATCTGCCATTTTTCTTGAGTAATTACCTATGAGTGACATAGTTTGATCATATGGTAGGTACACATCTGAGCTTTTAAGAAACTGCTGAACTGTTTTCGAAAGTTTCTGTTTCATTTTCTCAGCAGTGTAAGAGGTTTCTAATTGCTCCATATTTTTGCCAATACTTGGCTTTGACAGCATTTGTCATTTTAGCCATTCCAATAGCCACGCAGCGATACTCGTGTTTTCTGTCTCCCTGGTGACTGACAATGAACACTCCTCATGCATCTGCTTCCATATATGTCCACTTCCAGATAGATATCCAAATCTTCTATTTTAGTACTAATTTTTTATATCATTATGTGTTAAGAATTTTAACATATTGTGCATGTAAGTTCTTTCTTAGATAAAATACTTTCTCTATGTTTTGTCTTTTTAATTTTCTTAGAAATGTCTTTTGAAGCAAAATAATGTTTGATTTTGGTGAATCCCAATTGGATATCAGTTATTTTATAGATCAAAATTTTGATGTTATATGAGAAATATCTGACTCAAAGTGGCTGGGATTTTCTCCTGTCTTCCGGTAGAAGTTTTATAGTTTGAGCTCCGATAGATAAAATTATATTTTACTTTTTCCATTTTCCTACTTTTTTAACCATTAAAAACAGCATATGTGCAAATCAAAATAAATAGCCTATAATACTACTGTTTAGTGAACTTTATGTGCCAAAAATATTAAAGGGTGATATGGAAAATAGAGAAAATAGTAGAGAAAACATCATTTCTTTAATGTTAGAAGTCACAGTAATTTACACGATCTGTTGTCTGCATTTGACATACGTATGCTCTCTAAAGGAAAAAAGGTGAATTTAAAAAGTAACTTTATCAAATACATTGAGAAGATCTAAAAGATTTCTTGGTATGGGTTGTCAAATTGAGAGTAAATTTTTTCACATGCCTTGTTTTGGCCTTGCAAATTCTTTTGGAATTGTTCTTTTTTTTTTGGATAAGTAGATTTCTAAAAGAGTCATAAAAAGATGCCAATGCTAACATATTATGTATAAGAATATTATATAAGAATAGCTTATATAAAAATATAAAGATAACATATAATATAATGTATAAGAATATAATATAATATTAGCTTCATTCAAAATATCAACCAAAGTATAATCTTTATCTACTTCATTAGTAGTTATTTTCACTAATTTACTTTTTCATTTCCAGGATCCAGTCCAGGAAATCATATTGCATTTTCAATAGCCCTGTCTCCATAGCCTCCTCTCATCTGTGGCCGTTTCTAAGCCTTCCCTTGTTTTACACAACCTTGAGAGTTTTATGACGTTCTGGTCACGTATCATAAGATATATCCCTCAGTGGGATCTGTCTGATATTTCCCTCTGTCGTTAGACGGTGGTCAGGAGTCTGTGGAGGGAATGGCACAGAGGCACAGGGCTCCTTCCACAGAGAGGTACGTCTTAGCAGCATGGTCTGTTACTGGTGAGGTTTACCTTGACGGTGTGGGGAGGGCTGTATGCCAAGCTCCTGCTCTCTGAAGTCACTTTTTTCTTTTCATATTTTCTTCTTTGGAGTTGAATCACTAACTAGCCTACATTCAGGGGAGCTGATGTATGTTCAGTTGTTTATCATCAGTATAGACTTATGCATATTTATGTTATACTTCATTTAATCTGAATTAGTGTAGCCTTAAATTAATGTCACAGTTCAACACTTCATTCATTGTTTTGTTGCTTAAATTGTGCCCATTTTTTATTGGGAGACTTTTGGGAGTGTCTTTTCTGCCCGTTGGTGGATAACTATCATTTTGTTTAATGAGCACTTCCTGGCTTTCGGGCCTTAAAAATCTGCTCTAAGCTCAAATTTTCCATGATGCAGCTCTAACTTCAATTCTCTAAGAAGTCCTGATTGCTATTATTAAAGAATGATATTTATAGATCAGAACCTGGGGTCCGGGTGCCTCTAGAACAGTGGTTCTCAACGTGTGGGTCACGACCCACAGGAACTGTATTAAAGGGCTGCGTCATTAGGAAGGTTAAGAACCACTGGTCTGGAGCATCTCAGCAAGCAGATCCAGGTGACACACATACACATGGTGACCAGGTATGTGCGCACATGACCAAGTCAATAATTATTTCTGCACATGTGCTCTTTAATTTAGAGTAGGTTACATCATGGTAAATGTTATGACTTGAAAGCATTTAAGTCAAGTTACATTTGTTTGACCCAACCTACTGAACATCATAGCTTAAGCAAGCCTATCTCAAACATGATCAGAACAGTCACATTAACATTAAATTAGGAAAAATGATTTAACACAAAGCTAATTTATAATAAAGTATTGAATAACTTGTGTAACGGAATACCATGCCAAAGTACAATTTCTGCTGAATGCATATAGCTTTCACACCATCGTGAAGTTGAAAAACTGGTAGGTCTAACCAGCATAAGTCTATGACTATCTATGTATATATAGGTTAATTACATGTGTATATGCACACAAAGACACATACACGTATGTATAAATGTGCGTGTAGCTAAATATGAGTTCGTGCTAACGTCCCCAAGTATAGAACAGCACTGATGTGGTTGGAAGGTCTCCCCAAAGTTCCTGCATTAGAAACCTACTCTCCATTGCCAGTGTTGAGAGGTGGTACCTTTGCAAGGACATTACATAATGAGGTCTTTGGATTAATGCTGTCATCACGAGAGTGGGTTAGTTATTTTGAGAATGGTTTTCTGAGGGAAGGCTGAATTTGGCCCCCACTTCCCCTCTCTCACACGTACACTTCCTTGCCCTACTGCCTTCTGTCATGGGTGACACCAAGGTAAGGCCTCAACTGGTGCCACCTCTTGATCTCAGATCTCCAGAATTATGAGCCAAACAAACACCTGTTCTTTATAAATTACACAGTCTCAGGTAATCAGTTAAAGCAGCACAAAATAGACAACAAGGTACCAGAAATTGATTCTTGACTTTTCCTCTCATTTCTGTTACTTCACTGTTTGCTAAGTAGAAATCTTGTTTCTACCATTATTTATCTATTTACTTCTTTTTTCTTTTTTTGTTATTTATTTTTATTTTAGATTAATATGAGGGCACAGATGATCAGGCTACACTGTTTGCATTTCTAAGGTAAAGTTCAAGTTGTAATTGAGCCTTCACCCATGGGTGTGCTGTACCCCCACCCTCATTATACATATCAGGTGAGATTCCACCAATCACCCTCTCTTCCTCCCACCTGAATATTATGTTTTAATCTCATGTGGGCATGTAGTTATTTATTTGTTGGTTTCATTTTAGCACTAAATACATTGCATATATGCATTTACTTATTTTTTCAATCCCCAGTACACACGTATGGCTGTTACAGAATTGCTAACCTGTACCTCCATAAGAAACAACTTGTTGTTCTTTTGTCTTTCATTTTAGTTTCCAGTTAAAACATCTTTTTCACAGCCAAATGCCAGCTGTACCCTTTTCCCTCTGGTGAGGTTATAGTATATACATTTATAATTTGAAAACAGTCATTTGGCATAATCTGAAGTCCATACTGGGATCATCTAGCATCTTGGATTAATTTAAAATTAATTTGATTTTCATATAGTATTTAATTTGAATACTAAATTTATGTCTTTGTAATGTATGCTTACCAGTGTTTTACAAATGCACAGACCTAAGTGTCTGTGACCAGGTATCACCCAAAGCACCTATATCACCCTAAACTTCCCCTGTGACTCTACATATGTTTGGATTAAAAAATGAAAGATGAAGACATATAAAGAACAGGATAGAAAAAAAAACTTGAAGTAAAACATCCAAAAATTTGTGTAAATTAGGACAGGCACTGAACGACAGATCTAAGAACTTCAACATACACCAGTCTGCATAAATAAAAAGAAAACCATATCTAGGAATAATATTTTCAAAAAGCTGAAACCAAAGACAAGGAGAACAAAGACAAGGAGAAAATCTCGCAGGAAGCTGAGTGGAGGAAAATCACCCTCTCTGCCGAATTCCAAGGGCAGGAATCACAGCCCACTTCTCACTGTAGGTGATGCGGGTGGAAAGACAATGGAACAGCCTCTTTAAAGTGCCAAAGGGAAAACTCAACAGCCCAAGATTCTATCGCCAGAAGAAGTATCTTTTCAAAATTAAGAGAAAAAAAATTTTTTGTAGACTCCAAAGGGCTCACTCTACAAGAAATGTTGAAGTAGGTTCAGCAGACAGAAGGAACATAACAGGGAAATTCATGGTGATTGATGTTCAAGTTCACTGATGCTTTCTTTGGCAGTCAGGTCTATTGTGGATCTCCAACATAGTGTCATATTTTTACTGTTTTTGGTTTCTAGTGTTCCCTTTAATTATTTCTTGTATTTCTCAATTTTCTACTGAAATTATCTGTGTCCCTCTGCATGCTCTCAATCCTTATTTTAGCAGATTTGTCATGTTCACTACCATTATTTTTAAATTCCCAGGATGATAGTTTGACATCAATCTTATATTGACATTTATTTTCTTTCTTTAGACTTTGTTTTTCTTGCTTTTTGGCATGGCTTGCAATGTTTTCTTCAAAGACAGATATGTTTATAGACGATGGCACTAAGGTGAATATTCTTTTATGCTTAGAGATGAGCACGTTCCTTCTGTTGAGTTTTAATGTGTGGTTTTCGCTGATCTAGTCAGGATTTGGGGTGAGGGTGTTGTTCTGGTTGCTCTCAGCTCCTGAAAGCTCTGTAATTCCTCTGTGGATACCTTGTTTTGCTTCTCTGATTGAATTTCTATTATGTCTTTCCTGGGCTCCCCAGAGAGAGTGGGTCAGCTGTACTTCATGGTTATTTTACTCAGTGCCTGCTGGCATGAGATGGTGGAGTGTGGGAGGAGATGTTCTCTCAAGTTCTGCTTAAACTTCAGTAGTGAGAAGGTGTTGTGACCCTCAGCCCTGGGGTGGTGGCCTTAATGATGATAACCATCAGGCCTCTCAGCTGTGATGGTTTTCTAGCAGTGCTTCTGTTCTGCAGATTTAGATGGGCTTCTCCCTCTGATTAAAGTTTCTGTTCTCTGGTGGAGACAGTGGATATGGGGATCCCTGCAGTTTCAAGAGTAGGAGCCCCACCAGAGAGACAATCTCGGGTTCTGCCTCATCTTCTCTGTGAGCTCCTAGCAGGGTGCTACAGGAACAGCCCTCAAGAGGGTGTAACACCCATCTCAGTCTTTTTGTGCTGTTATAAAATAATGCTGTGGACTGGATAATTTATAAAAACGTAAAATTCATTTCTCACACTTCTGGAGGCTAAACAGTCCCCAGATCAAGGCGCTGGCATGTTCCGTGTCCTGGGAGGGCCGTTCTCTGCCTCCATGATGGTGCATTGCTGGTGTGTCCTCAGGAGGGATGAGTGCTCAGTCCTCACTCAGGGAAAGGGGCAGAGGGGAAAAAGAGTGCCTTTCACACCCAAGCCCATTTATAATAGTACTAATCTTTTTTATAAATTGTGTAAACCCCTCTGGCCCTCAAAGTGATATTATGGATAATTCAGCACATATCAGAGGTGATTCCATCTTTCCAAAATGTTTCTGGTATAGCCAGCATCCTCTCTATAGTTTTATCAATTAACTAAGTTGGATACTCATCTCTAAATCCTGATGTCAAAGAATATTTCATATATAAAAGGTGAAAATTAAAGGTAGAGTTAATGTTTATGTAGAGTTCCAATTTTTCAATAATTACAAAGTACAGTTAACTATGAAATATTTTAGTAACCAATTCCTATAGGAAAAAAATTGAGACTGCCTCACTTTTCACCTTTATTTGTAATGTTCCTATGATACAATCTGATTGCTTAAAATTTAAGCAACCAAACTAATGGCTCTTAACAGCTGCTGGTCCCTGGGGTGGTCCTGCCCCCCTTCAGCTTCGCGCTGTAAAACGCAAGGTTACCAGGAGAACTTACTCTTTGTTCCAGCCAACATCTGATGATAGGCCCTGGATTTCCCTTTCTTCGAACAATTTTTATTTTTTGAATTTACATGAAGTCCTTATTCTAGTCCATTCTTAAATGTGTCTCCTTCAACTCAAGGAATGTCATCTTCAAGGAATGTCATCTTTTTTAAAGTTTACTTGTAAATTTTCAATTTGAAACTGATATGAGGGCACAAATGTTTACATTTCATTGTTTTCATTTCTGAGATTAAGTTCAAAAGCCATTCGTTTGAAATACCATCACCAACAGGGACAGTGCCCCTGAGTCCCAGTCCCTATGGGAGGCTAGGAGGCTGACACCAGTGACGCCAGGGGACAGACACAGTCGGCCTAACTGAGCTGCTGTGCCCCGCTCTCCCACCCACTCTTACATTTGTTCTCTTCTCTGACTCTGCTGAGCTCCTGGACCCCAAGCCCACCGTTCCCTTCGAAAGGTCATGTCGCCTCTGTACTGACTGGGGTTGAAGTCAGTCACATGGACTCTCTTCTTTATTCAGGAGTGAGCAGTAAACACAATCTGCCCCTCCCACCTTCGTCTCGTATCTAGCTTCACCTGTCTTCGGCAACTTTAGCTTCCTAATAATCTTGACCATAGACTTCTGTAAAAGAACAATGGGTGAAGTCGGTTGAGAAGAATAAGATAGAAGTGGAAAGGGATAGGGGGATAAACTTTCCTGAGAGAAAAGAAAGACTTTCCCAGGTTGAACAGCAGAGAGTCTAGGTTCTGGGTGAAGAATGGTGAGGCTGAGCACTTCCAAAGATCAGTACAGACGCAGCACGGGCAGCACGGGCACTGGCAGGTGGGCGGCTGATGGACAGGCAGAGCCCCAGACTCCCAAGTACAACCCCAGCTCCTCAGCACACCAGAGGCTAAATGCTGCTCCAGCCTGCTGGGATAAAGGCACAGAGTAGAATTAAGTTTATTTATGTAGAATAAAGGAGTACAATATTTATCTCAGGTTTCAATTGAAAGCAGAGATTTACTCCTGCCTCAAAAGCAAATTACATTTGTAAATTTACTAGGGAAAAAGGGAGAAAATTGGCAGAACCAAGGTACTTTTACATTTTGAAAGCTAGCTGTGAAATGTGCACTGCTATACCCATGATGTAACCTTGATAAAAAATGGGTTTAGATTAAAACTGAGCCTCTTCGGCAAAAAAAATAAGAAGTTAGCTGATGACTCCATACCGAACCTCAGAGTCAAAGCACTCAATGAAAGACATACTCTTATCTGACAATGTGAATGTTACTTTTTTTGCATTACTGTTATTATTATTGCTCAATATTTCATTGCAGCAATCATCTGATTTCTTTTCTGAATGTATTTATCTTTGTTAGTTCTTTATGAGGTTTTTGTTTCTAGTCCTTATCTTAAAACACTGTTATTGTTATTAAATTTTAAGCCTTTTAAATTTTGTGAATGCAAAAAGTGGAAACCAAATAAACACATGTGTATGTATAGAAAAAAAAATCCTGAGGCTCTTTCTTGATCAGAAAGTGGGGCTCAGCCTTGGTAGAATGCTCCCCATGTGGATGTGAGCAAAGTGCTGCCCTGGGTCTGGCCTCTGCTACTTCAGAATGATCCGCTGAGGGGCTCTTAATCATCGTTTTGTCTAACTGACACCATTTAGCTACTGTCAGAAATTACTTCATTTATTTATTTATTTATTTATTTATTTATTTATTTATTTATTTGCAGTTTTTGGCTGGGGCTGGGTTTGAACCCACCACCTCTGGCATATGGGGCCGGCACCCTACTCATTGAGCCACAGGCACCACTCCAGAAATTTTTTCTTTTATAAACCATAGAGAACAACAACCACAAAAGAGATTAAATCACCAACTGTATATAGCCAGAAATTTGGTTGAAACTGAGAAAAAAGATTTTGGAATCCGAGAATAGTGGAAAGTATGAATGATGATGACAAGGGTTTCCTCTCTGGCTTGGACTGAAGTCTTGAATTCAACCTAAGTATTTTTCCTTCACTCTGGGAGGACCATGCACTTCCTTGCATGAGAATATTTGGTAAGGGAGCTCCTCTGAGGCTCAGCTGCCGCTGCCTTCTTTCAAGTAATGAATGAGAGGTCAGCTGTCGAGGGTGGCCCAGACCCTGGGCCGTAACTCTCCACTCAATCTACAGGCAGGCTCAGGTGGGATCCACCGCTGGCCTGCAGAGACGAGTGTCTATATTCAGGCAGGAGGTCCTGGAGACCGGGGTTTGGGATGAGAAGATGGGAAGAGCGTCCTGGCGGATCTTCACCTTTTCCTGAGAAGGATGTGGCTTGTCGGGAACAGAGGAGCAGGGACGAGCGACATAGCTGGTCACAGTTCTCTGTTAATGTGGATTTCAAGGGGACGGAGACATGAGAAGAACAGCCGAGTCACCGTGTCGTGACTTAACTCTGGTGTCCTTCCAGGACAAGCTTGTCAAATGTTTGCTGCCCCTGGCACGAAGAAATATCCAGATTTCTACATTTACCCTTAAATCTCCAGGAGGCCGTGCCAGGATCACATTAGGCCAAGGGGGCAGGCAGCCTCTTCCACGGAGTGCACATTTAGACCTCCTCGCGTGCTCTCAGTTAAATTTCTCTGCTTTCTTGGAGTACTTGACCTGGGCGCTCTCAGAGGGAAACTCAGCAGTGTCTGAACAGATCTGCAATAAACAAGACAAAGGTCAATGTGGAAATAATATTGATCTCCTGCTTCTGGTGTAAGCTACATAATTCACCTTCGAAGGATCTATTGAGACTAGGGTAGAGAAAATCTCTAACTCCAAGCTCATCACATTTGGGAACAGTGTAAAGTTATACTCATCGTAAAATATCTCTGTAATATTCCTTATTTTTTTCACCAATTTCTTGGTAAAATATTTCAGCCTAAACTCTGTCCTGAGAAGAAGAATTGAAGATAATTGTGGGAAGAAGATTCTACATACATGTTCTGTTTTGGCAAATCTGTGACAGGCATTGGTGTCTGGTTACAGACATTTATGGCGATGATGTTTATAAAGCAAACAGCCTCAGAAGATAGAGATAGTGTCTCCCTCCCAGGAAGAAGGCAGATTTCTTTCCTTACCGGCAGGGCAAGAAAGATCACATCTCTCTCTGAAACAGTGGGGCATATTTGAGAGTGGCCCTCCCTGTGAGACCGGGGTGTCCTGAGCTCTGTTCCTTACGCTGTCACCCAAACCTGGTGTGTACATCAGCAGCATCCAAGGCGCTGGACCCCTCCCCAGGGCACTGGGCCACGGATCTACAGTGGACGTGGAGCTCACACTGCCTGCCTCGCTATGAGTCATGTAGTCCTTATGTCTGACCTTGGATTCTTCTGCCAGAATCTGTGGAAGTGTGTCTGGCCACCTTGTTAGCTTAGAGATATGGGAAGTATCAGACACGCCCTAGTTTCTGGATGGCAGGGTTCTTGACAGCACTCCGGAAAGGTGCAGGACAGACCCCCTCTTCACTATAGTGGAGCTGCAGCTCCAGGGAGGCTTTCATATCTAACATGGAGACAATGATGTACGACTCCATTTTGGATGAGAACCATGATTCGTAAGCACAGTCAGAGACGGTTTTAGCCAACCCCTCTCGACACATACCCCTATGTAATTCAAAGTAAAACTCAAAAATCATAAAATAGACTAAGTATAATAAAGCCCTGCAACTCTTTTGTCTGTCTCATGGTCAAAACTTTAATGATTTCCCTCAAATCAGCTATAAATATTTACACATAAATATTGTCTCAAAATGTTGGTGGTAATTTCAAAATTGTGGTGGTAATGGCGGGGGACTGTTATCCATCTGGATTTGATGGGGTATGTGGGCAATACTGGCTCCTGAAAGGCTGGGACAGAACTTTGATGGTGGTTATAACCATGGCAAGCCTGTGAGTGATTTAATGGAGGTAACGTATTTTCACATTCACATTTCTTTCTTTCCTAGTTTCAAAAATAGAAGACATTCCATTAAAATATTTTGATGGCATTTTCCCACAAAGTCATTCCTTTGTTTCTTGTTTTTCTAACTCAATTTATATCAAATCTGTTCAGTTTCTCTCATCTTACCCGCAGTTTGCATCAATTTGCTCTTGGAGCTCGAAATGTCCCGCTCAGCTCTCACTTCTGCCCATGAATCCTCTTCCATTCACCGCATTCGTGTGGTCTGGCCTTGGTGCCCTTGATCACACACAAGAACCCCGTCTCCCGGGTCTCACCTCACAACTCCTCACCACTCCCCGTCAAGGGCAGCCAACGCCTCGGCTCAGAGTCACCCCAGCCACACTCCCACCTTCTACTAGGTCAGGGTCAGCTTCTTCCTCTGCAGCTTCCATCATTGCCGTAACCCTGAGCAGAACTCAAGTGCCATCCCGCAGGAGCCTGGCATTGACACTCTGGCCTCAGCATGCTTCATGGGCAGAAGTTTCATCTGTACCATCCACAAAACATGTTTTTTTCTCCTTCCCAGCAGGACACACGATCTTTTCTTCTGATCAGAACGCCTTTTTTTCCTTCACCGTCTTGGCCAACCCCGTGCACTCCCCAACATTTCGCTCAAAGGTGACTGCTTCCTGGGAGTGTTTTCAACTTCACCCTTCCCTGGAGATGATTCTGGCCCCGTATCCCGCGCCGGCCATTGTCTGTGAGCCCTGGGAGGTTCTGAGCCTTGTAGCAGGGGGCTTTCCTTAGGGGAAGGGGCCTCATTGTAGTTCCATGCTGTTTATTCTTCATGTCTCTAGCACAAGATGGCAGTGTGTGTTTATTGAGAAAATATTTACTTATAATGTATAAAAATACATATATATGAGGTACTGTAAATTTATTAAATGGTTTTTATGCCAATCACATGCTATTCATCAGTTTCATATGTTGTATTTTGTAATCATGTTTGTGGGTGGCTAGAAGGGTGGGACCCATTAAGGACAGTAAACTTTGTTTTGAAATTTCATACGCAGACAGAATTCCTATGACAAAATCTTGTTTATGTATTACGAGGTGAATGCATTTGTGTGTGTGTGTGTGTGTGTGTGTGTAGTTTTTGGCCAGGGCTGGGTTTGAACCCACCACCTCTGGCATATGAGGCCAGTGCCCTATTCCTTTGAGCCACAGGCACCACTCTGAATGCCTTGTTTTTGCACTATCTTGGAAGTAGGCAGTGCAGAACTTGCCTTTTGACGAGGCCCAGAACTGTCACCTGGGAGAGCTCTGCCCTCGGAGGGGACAGGCAGAGAGCTGGAAGGCATAGGCATGGTGGGGTCATCACATTTCTACAGAAAACTTTGGAAACCACCTCTCTGGCTAAGGATTTTTTTTGTTTTGTTTTGTTTTCCACTCATGAGCAGAGAGGAACATTTCATCTTCCTCCAGAGAACCAAGTGGTAGAGCCATCAGAAGTTAGTTTTGTGGTAATTATAGCTGAGTCACAGCAGTAACAGGAAACATTTGTGGATATTTTCATTTACTCTCCTAGAAGCATAACATTTCATGCAAGTACCACTTCACAGATTGATGTGATAGATTGCATTTGTGCTCAATTTAGAAAACAGAACTATTTGTTTTTCCATTGAATGTTTTCCTGGTTCATCAAATAAAAGCTAAATAATATATTCATTTATTTGTCAACACCTTTTCCCGAGTATAATCCGCAATTTTCCATATTTCGTCATGAAGTGATTAATTAGAGAATTATGAGTGAGG
The DNA here is from genome assembly GCA_963573935.1 of Arctocebus calabarensis. NCBI lineage: Eukaryota > Metazoa > Chordata > Mammalia > Primates > Lorisidae > Arctocebus > Arctocebus calabarensis. Next base: position 17,571 of record CAUYON010052980.1, read on the forward strand.
GCTTTCCACTCTTGGAGGTTGCTTACTGCATCTTCAACAGCCTGTAACTTAACAGCCTTAAGTATTCTTGTCATAGAATACTTAAAGACAATTAAAGTAACAGTACAAATATACAAAGTAATATTCACCAACATACTATTTCTGAGCATCAAAACTCAAAAAAAAACAAAAAAAATTCCTTTCTTTACTAATTTATATGTGTTTGTGTATGTGTGTGGATTCATACTTCTCATGCCAGACTTTTTCTTTCCCCAGGGAACTCTGGTCATTTCTAATAAACTCTCTGCAGTGATCACTAATCCTGTCACAAGTGACAGCTATTTTCTGGACACTCTACCTTTACTATTTTATTTTATTTTTATTTTAGTGGGCATTAAATTAAATTGTGGTTTGGCCAATCTTTGTGCTATTCCCTGAAAGCACATAGGAGACACTGAAAAAAATAAGTCAAAATGAGGACTCTTATTGTTTCTTATGAAAGGTTGACAAATAACTAAAATATCGAATATAAGCATGCAGGGGCACAGGCTGTATAAGAACGTGCTTCAGAAGCAAAGGAAATGTTGCATCTTATGACAAAATTAGTGTTGGGATTAAGTGGTCAAGGAAAACTACAGGACAAAGAGAACAGCTGACCTGATAATTAGAAGGCCAGTAGTCCCAATGACTGTGTAGATGAAGGAATTAAAAAGAAAATAAGTTTAAACAGAGAGAGGCAGGAGAGAATGTGTTACAGTTTAAGAAATGCAAGTACTTTGATATTAAAAGAAGAAGAGAAAGAAAATCATTGCATCTAGGAAGGTGAGTTAACGTCACAGTGAAGCAAACCTGACACAGCTGTAACTTTAAGGATGCCAGCCCCTGTTCCCCCCGCCAAAATGCCATGAATAATAAATAGGGAATTATATTTTATAAAAATTATTTTATTCCAGTGCAAAACAAATTTTGAAAACCTGTGCAAAGTTTGGCGTCAGACCGACTGTAAAATTTACATAAGAATATAGGACAATTTTGAATTTAGATATTGGCAGTAGAAAAGTATTCATAGAAAGTCAAAGTGTGATTAAATGTACTGAATGACACTCATTTGTTCATTTTCCTTTGTCAGGCATGAGTCTATTTGCTCTATGAACAGTTATTCCCTTGTTTCTTAAAATCAGCGTATTATCATGACTGCCATCCCACCCGCAGCAGAGGAAACTCAGGAGCGGGAGGCCGTACCCCGGGCCACAAGCCTGTGAATACATCAGGAAAAGCAGAACCGGCTGTTCATTGTTTCATCGTGTTTTCAAATGGAAGTATATACCAAAGAGACGAGAAGGAAGATCGTGGACTAGTCTTCCAGTATTTGATTAAACTAATAGCTTCCAGCTGGTTGTTATTTACTGTGATAGCATCCAAGAAATAAACTCAATTTGGAATAAATTTCAGACCTACATAAACGTCCATGACAGCACTAGAATGTCTTCAAGGGAGATGATGACAATTTGATGAAAGCGGTTTCACCTGGATGCACATGTGTGACAGGTGCAATATTAAAAAGAAACAAAGAAACAGTAATCTTTGAGGAAAAAGCACCAGTTGCCATGCAGTCAGCTGCAGTGATCTGGACTGAACTTGCCCGGTAGCCGTTACCAAACAGATCACTAGGCACGATAATTGAAACAGCGCATTGCAGAGGGAAGAACTGGGACCCCTGAGAGAACAGAGGCCTATGAGACGTGCCCTGTTATTCAAATGATTTTCCTAGAGCCACTCCCAAGTTCCTGGAGGAGAGAGGCTGAGCAGAGCACGGGGTTATAGACATCTAAGGAGGTGGAGCTGAATTCTGGGAAGACGCCAGTCCTGGAGTTTGCAGGAAAGTATCAGAGGAAGCTATGCAGAGAACAGTCTCTCAAAATCAGCCTTGGGGGCTTCTTGTCCCTGTGACTACACAAAAGCACCAATGTGTAATTGAAACTCCGAAGCCTAGTAGAATCAATGGGGGAGTTTTAAGCTGAAATTTTTCAAAAGTTCACCCAAGGAGATCTTCAGATCTCACCAGACAGAGAGGAATATACTTGGCTAAATATTTGTATTTAGAAAAAAACTGAAGAAAGATTTTATCTTAATAGTAGGGCAAAACTAGCCTTAGAGTAAATGCTTACACAAAATGACCAAGGTAATTAGAAAGTAAATCAACCACCTGCCAGAACAAACTTCAATACTCATTAAGAAAAATACTTTAAAATGCATATTGTTCAAAGTATTCGAAATCCAATCAAAATTTTCTATACTTGTAAAGAAGGTTCAAAGTGTGACCCACAATTAGGACAAAATTAATCCATCCCAAAAGGCTCAAAAATGAAAGAAGTGAGATAAGGATTTCAAAATAACTATTTTGAATGTAAGGAGATATAAAAATGGAATTTCTAGATCAGTAAAAAAACTACTGAGAATGATTAACAGAAAACCAGAAAATACAAGTGAAGACCAGTATTTTTTGAGGACAGATCAGTGAAAAATACCCAACTTCATGCAATGAAAGAAAAAAGATTAGAAATAAGAAAGACAGAACTATAATAATTTGTAGAAATAAGTCAAGAGATTCCATATCACTAACAACTTATTAGCAAGTTGTATGAAATAACTATATTGTGACCAAGGGGAGTTTATCACAGGAATGATCCTGTTTGGATATTCAGAAATCAATTGATGAAATTCATTAGGTTGACAAACACAAAAAAGAAAATCAGATGATCATCTCAATAGATTCAGATAAGGATTCTTGAAAGTTTAACACTGTGTATAATAAAAATCTTAGCATGCCTAGGAATATAAAGAAATTCACCCAGCATGATAAAGAACATCTATAGGTGTCATCCTACAAACACCTGTGTGCTCTTCCAAAACACAAGAGACAGGGCTCAGCACTCACCTCTACCCAGAGGTGCTCTGCAGAGACTAGTACCTCAGAGGGGACAAAAGAACACAGCACACTGGCTGGAAAGGAAGAAGTAAAACTGGCTTCTGGGAAAATGACGTAGTTTCATGTATAAAATGCCTAACAGTCCACAAAGAAGCTGCCAGAAAATTTGCGCTAATTTGTTAAGAACACAGAATTCTAGAGTTCTCATTTTCAAGGATGCCTTTGGCCTCTATAAATCATGAGCAGTCAATGGCGGTGATAATATACTGATTTTATTAAAAGGCTATTGCAGAGTGCCTCAAAAGATCCTTCTTAAAAGATCGCCATCTCTGATATATATGTGTAATTTCCTCCTTAACTCTGCAGTCCCAGGATTCCTAAAATACTCGGACCGGAGCATGTGGGTTTGAGCAGAGTCAGATTCCACCGCATCGCCCTGGTCCACAGCAGCATCCTCTCAGCCGCACCTGTGGATCCCACCGCATCACCCTGGTCCACAGCACCATCCTCTCAGCTGCAGACTGTAATACTCGGCTTCTTTCTTTCCTCTTTTCTCTCTGGACACACCTGAGAAATGCCCCACATGTGCCCAGGCACCTCTTGCATGGAGGTATTAGGACCTGGAATTAAAATATCTTCTGCAAATGGGATAAATGTTTCTTTAAGATGTCTATTTTTTAAATATATATATATATATATAGTCATGAGTTCTTGAATATTTATTTGTTTGTTTTCGAGACTGACTCAAAGTGCTGGTGGTGGAGGTGAAGGAAGGGGCCACGGGGGTGCACCGAGTTCTTTCAGGATGGCTAATGCTGTGCTCAGATTCAGGACACCCCCCCCCCAGCTGCCTCCTTCAGGGCTGTGACAAGGGAGCCTGTTTTATGCCTCTGGGACTGACCGGCTGTCCCACTACTGCTGGTACTAGTCCCACACCCAAGCCCGTCACTCACACCCTCCCTCTCTCTCTCCCAGACACACAAGCCTCCTCTCTGACACTCACAGGCCCTGAAGAATGCGGAGATGCACATGATCCTTGCGTTCTAAGTAACTGTTATTTCTCCTGCTTGTAACTTCTCAACCCTTGTTCTGGAAAAGCCCATCCCCAGCCGCGCTGCCTGTCATTAATGATTGGTAAATGTGCCTGTCCCTCCTCTATTAAGCAAACTAAGGACGACTCAAATGCACATAAAAAAAAAAAAAAGGAAATCTCAAAACAAACAAAAAAAGTGCATCCAAAATAAATTTTATATTTACTTTTTTATTTTATGTGTGAAAATGTAAAGTATTCTTAATTTATCTGTCAATTATATTGTAAAGCAAATTTTGGTTGTTTTTGTTTGTTTGTTATTTGAGACAGAGTCTCACTATGTCGCCCTGGGTAGAGTGCTGTGACGTCACAGCTCACAGTAACCTCAAACTCTTGGGATTAAGCGATTCTCTTGCCTCAGACTCCCAAGTAGCTGGGACTATAGGTGCCCACCACAATGCCCGGCTATTTTTGTTGTTGTTGTTGTTGCAGTTGTCATTGTTGGTTAGCTGGTCTGGACCAGGCTTAAACCTGTGGCCTTGGTGCATGTGGCTGGATCAGTAACCACTGAGCTACAGGCGCAGAGCTATGTAAAGCAAATTTGAATATATGAATATCAAAACAGATAAATTCATGAGTTTATCATTGAGAAGTCCTCAGACATCACCTTAGTAAATTGATCGCTTGACCTCCCAGTAGTGTGACGACCTCATTTGCCCGAAGAACTGAGGAGGGCGCCTGGTGTGAGTGGCAGACCTGCCAATGTCAAGATTGTGATTATGAGAAAACAGTCTCTTCAGATTGAGAGTTATTAGGCTTAAAGCCTTAAAATATCCTATTTTTAATTTTAAAGTACTGAGGAACTAAAATGGTGATGTGTGTCCCTTGATTGCATCCTGAAATAAAACAAAAAATTGAAAATACAAAGAAACAATAAAAAACGTTACAAAGGACACTAAGACAATAATGGGAGTAGAATTGACTGTGTAATGAATATTAGATAACAGAACTGGATCCCTGTTAAATTCCCTGAATGTTTTCGTATTTGTGGTTATGTAGCAGAAGGTTCTATTTCTTCAGAGAGACACTCTAGGGTATTTTTGAATAAAACAGTAGAGTGAAGTTAGATCAATTAGATTAACAGCAAAATGTTAACCACTGAAGAACTTTGTTGAAGAGTTTATGTGTGTTCATTGTATTACTCTTTCAACTTTACTGTAGACTTGCATATTTTTGCATACTAAGTTGGGGAAATAATATCATTAAAAATAAAAATAACACAAAATGCAAGTTCAATATACCAAGATCAATTTCATTTCTGGGCGGCACCTGTGGCTCAGTGAGTAAGGCACCAGCCCCAAATACTGAAGGTGTTGGGTTCAAACCCAGCCCCGGCCAAAGTGCCACAAAAAATAGTCGGGTATTGTGGTCGGCACCTGTAGTCCCAGCTACTTGGGAGGCTGAGGCAAGAGAATCACCTGAGCCCAAGAGCTGGAGATTTCTGTGAGCTATAACACCACAGCATTCTACCGAGGGCGACAAAGTGAGACTCTGTCTTTAAAAAAAAAAAAAATCATATCTATATATAAGCAAGATACTTTTGGAAATGGAAAAAAAATAAAAAAATACAAAAGCAAGAAAAGATGAAATTTTGATAAAGATGAAATATATAGGTAATTTCTTTACTGAAAGCAAAAATATAAAATGTGTTATAGAGATTAGAAGGAAAAAAAATTGCCTTTATCCTCAGATAAAATGATCCCATTAATGAAACATCGCACAGATTCTGCAGAGTAACTACTGGGATGAAAAACGTAATTTCTCAAAGGTGAAGAATACAAGATGAATATAAATAGTCAACATCTTTAAAGAGTGTTGGAGTTTATTCTGGAAGGCAATTAATTCATTAAACAATTGGAAATTGCACTTGAAAAAAATCTTCATTTAGGGTCAAGAGACAGAGCACAGGGACATTTTAGGGCAGTGCAAACTATTTTGTGTGAAACGATGGTGGTGAATAAACATTGTGAATTTGCCCCTGTCCAGGTCGGCCCTGGGATTTAGGTAATAATGATGTGGCAATGTGCGTGGACGTGGATAATGGGAAAGGTGGGGTGAACGGGGGTGTATGAACAATCTCTGTAATTTCTGTTTTAGTTTGCTTTGAATCTACACATGCTCATGAACAATAAAATTTCTTAATTAAAAATAAAATAACAAATTACCATTTATGGATTTATTAATATTAGGCATAAATTTACACACTACAACCAAGAACAGGACACACCTGACTATAAAACATTGCTGAGGAAAACTAAAGAATCCCTAAACACATGTCAAGAACTGGGACTTGCATGAGCGGAGTGAAGGGAAGTGCAGCGAGGTGGGTCGTGTCTGCCGTCGTACCTGGGCCTCGGCTCTGGGAGCTCCTGCAGTAGACGGGTTAGAAGAACCTCTTCTTCCGTATTTGTTCCTTGACCCAGTTCTTGACACAGAGCTCTTAAGAGTTTTGTAATCTTGGGAGCCAGAGACACATTTTTTGTTCTAATAAGATGACTGGTCGGAGGCTGGCCAGTCCCCTGAGGATGCAGATGGTGGCCAGGGGAAGTACCCCGTGAGATTAGAGGGCTGGAACGGTGAGTCTAAACCTCTGTTCTTCTGGGTGAGGTGACCTGAAGGTAGAAATGTCGTCGGCCGTGGCTGGAGAGGGAAGGCTCCATGAACCCCCATCGGCTGGGTTCAGAGACCCTCCGGACTGTGCACAGTGGAGGTGCTGGGAAGGTGGGCTGCCCAGAGAGGGCCTGGGCTCTCCCCCTCCCCACACGCTTTCCACTGCTCATTTCTTCATCTATATCAAGCATCCTCAAAACTTTTTAAACAGGGGGTCAGTTCACTGTCCCTCAGACCGTTGGAGAGCCAGACTATAGTTTAAAAAAAAAAACAAAAAAAAACCTATGAACAAATTCCTACGCACACTGCACATATCTTATTTTGAAGTAAAAAACAAAACGGGAACAAATGCAATTCACATCCCTGCATGTGGCCCGCGGGCCGTAGTTTGAGGACCCCTAATCTATATCCTTGGCAATAGCCTTTATAAGGAAAGGGTAAACGTAGTTAAATGTCCCCTGACTTCTGTTAACTGAACCCAAGGAGGCAGTTGTGAGAAGCCCTGATTTCTAGCAGTAGGTCAGAAATGCAAGTCCTACCGGGGTTTGTGACCATCTGAAGTGGGGCAGCTTGTGGGCCTGAGTCCTTGACCTGCGGGTTCTGACGCTGTCTCCGTGGACAGAGCTAAATTACAGACCCCGGCTGGGCCCTGCGTGAGGGCAACACCCCACACCTCTGGTGTCAGAAGTGTTTTGCAAGTGTTGAAAATGCTGCTTGGTATGAAGGGGTAGGAATAACACTTTCTCCCCCTTCATCTCTTACAAATGGGAGGATACAATAATTTAAGATGTCATTCTTAAATTTATTTTCAGTATCAGTGTAATCCAAATCAAAATTTCATCAGCCTTTTTTTTAGAAAGTGACAAACAGAATATAAAATTATTTATAAATGCAAAGCAGGTAGCATAGCCAAAACAATTTTGGGAAGGAAAAATGTCATGATTTAAAACACTATGCAGCTACAATAATTAAGACTGTATGTTTCTGGCAGAGGAATAAATAACCTTGAAATAAATTCACATATATGGACAATTGAGTTTTGACAAAGCTGCCAATTTATCTAATAGGAAAAGTTAGGTTTTTGTTTGTTTGTTTGCCTGGGGCTGGGTTTGAACCTGCCACTTCCAGTATATGGGGTTGGTACCCTACTCATTTGAGCCACAGGCACCGCCCAGAAAAGTTAATCTTTTTAACAAATTGGTTTGGAACAACCACATATCCACAAGAAAAAAAAATTCAATGTTTACCTCTCATCACATATAAAATTAACTTGAAATTAGTCAAAAACCTGAACTTAAATCTTTAAGTAAAAAATTGTACAAGAAAATATGGGATAACAGATTTGTCCTTGGAATAACCAAATTTTTCCTTATATATGCTATAATATGCAGCAACAATTTAAGAAAATGACAAATTGTATTTTATAAATCTAAAGCATAAATACTCCCCAAATGTCCATTTGCACATAGGGATAACACTGTACTCACGATTTTGAAATTTTAGATGAAGTGGTTAATTTTTTTTAAGGAAAACAAGTTAATACAATTAATCCACCAAAAGCTGAAGTGTATATAAACTATAAAACAAATTGGGCTAATTAATGGCAAAGATTTTAAATTAAAAGAAGGCAATACCCAAGTATTCTGAGGAAACTCTTTAAGGGGCTGTAAAATCCTCAGGTTATAAGCAGAATGCTCTATATTATTGAAAAAGCTGGAAAACTTCCTAATTCATTAAGAAATATCAGAATAACGTTGATGCTGAAAACTGATGGAATGAACAATGAAAGTCCAGATAGATCTTACTGCAGAGTACAGTTGCCAGAATTTTAATTTAATTCTAACAAATCAAATTCAGCTGTACATTAAAATATTTACAAAGCACAATCTACTCAAAGAACAAAAGTCAGATTCCCTGTCTAAATCCTTTGCAATTTACAGCTTCACCTTCCAGCACTTTCTAAAGTCTTGCACTTACACCATCACACTTGCATTGATGAGGCCAGGCATTGACAGAATTCCTGTCCGCCTCCTCTCCCTGGCCTCTGGCTGCATCTCACATGGTACACATTTCTGCTCCAGGTAAATATTACCCTGCAATTTCTATAATAGTTTCACCATTTCCAGAGCACCTGTGATTAGACAAATAAGGTGCAGTTCCCCCAGGTAAACTCAGGTAAACTCACAAACACCCTGTGTGATTACATCGCTGGCTCTTGGTTCTGTACAAACGATAAGGGTTTCACTGCTTTATACATCTCTTTCTGCTCCTGGGGGAGCACAGGTCAGGGATCAGGGCATTGATCTTCAGAGTATTTCAGTTATTTCCCAGTCAGTAGAGTCTATGTGCAGTATGCTGTCTAATAATCTTCCTTAAAAGGACAATCTATTTGGCCCAGAGACCATTTTTAATAGGTTGTATATTATATTGTTAAAATGTTTCTTTTAAAACTGCTAAGGCAAAGATAGCAAAAGGGGCAAGCCCCCAATTTATTGCAAACAGTTACAGTCCTGCGCGTATCTTTGAGCTAATTCTCCATCTTCTCAACTCTCCATCAAGGACTCAATAATTCACTTTGGAGTACATTTTTATCCGTTCACTCTATCAGATACATCACAATGATGTGATGGTATTATTTCCCGTGTTTCTAAATTTATACTAAGTCTATGACCACGCACGTTTTGTTTTGCAATTCGCTTTACTCTACTCCACAGTGCTTTGGGTTTTTTTATTTTTCTGGGTTGATCCTACTGCTTTTCGAACGCATTTTCACAGTGCACATTTCCTCATCATATAAACACTTCAGATACTGATCTGCCCGTCCACAGTTCGGGGCATGCTGTACTGTTTTGGCTGCTGTAAGGAGCACAAAGCACATAGACCACTGTGCAGGTGTCACTTAGGGCCACAGGCGAGGGTCCCAGCACTTGCTCTTCTCAGGGGGTGGCAACACCCGCACATCTCCAGCTTCATCAGATATTGAGGAATTTCTCATCATAGATGATAGGCAATTTCATAATCATCATGTGTGTCTTCAAGTAAATTTTTCTTTGTCCTATTCTTTTTTTTTTTTTTTTTGGAGTCTCACTTTGTCACCCTCTGTAGAGTGCCTTGGCGTGACACAGCTCACAGCGACCTCCAACTCTTGGGCTTAGGTGATTGATTCCCTTGCCTCAGCCTCCCGCTCTTTGCCATATTCTTATCCATGAAGGATGGGCTGCCAGTCATGCATCCCTCCTAGGAATTATTTCTTTTTGGGGAGTGGCTTTTCAGTGTCACTAAAGCACCTTGTAGAATCCCAGGAGCTGTGTGCTGATTCTGTGTGAATTCTGGGCTGCAAATGATTCCTCTTCCAGTGAAGGTTGCACGTGGAGATGAGTGCTGGATTCCCCCTGCCCAGAGCCATCAGTAAAACTATAATACATGCACAACCTTTGGGCCTTAACCTTTAAAATGCACTTCTATTCAAAATCGAGGGTCTCTGCTACACTGCTTTTCTGTCACCCTTTTTTGTAGATGTGATACCTGGCAGTTTAACTAACAGACTTTCACTTAGACATCTCTGATGGTAAGATCACAGCCAGAGTACAGTGTCTGGGTTAGTAGGCATGTTTGCATTAACTTTATTCTAATGGTTTAAAAATTCATAAATTAGAAGAGGTTAGGATAAAAGCTCTATGATTTTGGACACTTATGAAAGTGATACCGGAATGTCTTTCTTCAGTAGGTGCTTGGTCTCGGGGATTCGAGGAATGAACCCATGGACCACAGATTGGTGGTAAGATAGGACTTTTATCAGAAGTTATAAAAAGCACCAGAGCTTCTGGAAGGGGGAAAGAACTGAAGAACTACCTTGGGAGTCTCCACGTGGGCTCTTTTATCCAGGGGTCTTACGTTTAGAGGATTACACAAGGTAGAATCACCCCAAAAATCATCACAGGTTGCTTTGTTCATGATCTTATCAGAGCCCAGAGGGTGTGTCCCGAAAAAGGCAGTCTGCTTGTGCCTGGAAATGGGGGTCTGGCTTCGAGCTCACCTGGGTCTAGAGAATGGGGGGCTCCCTGTCTAGTCCTAAGTGGTGAAATCCTGTATCAAAAGGATTCTTTTCACCTTCATATTTAACTGTACTCATTTTTTTATTTGCAAGAGACAAGTTCTTGTTCCGCTGCCCAGGTTGGAACGCCGTAGCCTGGGCACAGTTCACAGCACCTCAAAATCCTGATCTCAAGCAATCCTCCCACCTAAGACTCCCCAGTAGCCGGAACTTCAGCCACACACCACAATACCCAGCTACATTTTCTGATATTTTCATAGGGACGGGGTCGCACTTACATTGCCTTGTAACTCCTTACGAACTCTAAGCTTCAAGTGATCCTCCAGCCCTGGCCTCCCATGGTGCTGGGATTACAATTGAGAGGTACCACGCCTGGCTATCCCACTTCTTATAACCAACTTTTTCTCATATTTTCCAATTATCCTGTCTCCATTTTTTTCCTAGTGCCTGATTACATTAGCTTAGATTTTTCAGTAAAATGTTAAAAAATAAATAAATAAAAAGCATAGAAGAGAGATTTAGCAACCCCCTTTTCTTTCACACTGCTGGTGAGCAGGAACTGGAATTCTTTCCCGACTTTGTTGGTCTTCTGGATTTTTTAGTGGGTATGTGACACCTCATTGTGGTTTTAATTTGCATTTCCCTAATGACTAATAATATTGAGTACATTTTCACATGTTTCTTTGCCATCCTTATACTTACTTTCTTTTTTACATTATGTTTCATATAAAACATTTTTTGAATTTTAAGTATTAAAATTTCACATCACAAATTTTTAATCATTATAATTATGATTATTTTTGAAGTATTTTATTCTAGACATAAGTCTTTTATCAGATATATGATTGACAAATGTTTTTGCTCTATTTGTGATTTGTCCTAATTTTGGAAGTAGTGCATTTCATGTAGCAGAATTTTTTAATTTGATAAAACTAAGTTTATCCTCTTTTATTTTAATGAATCTTATTGCTTGCATTGTATCTAAGACATCTTTATCTTTGGGTCACAAATATTTTCTCCTAAATTTATTATTCTATAAATTTAATTAGTTTTTACATGTGGATCATAGATCTATTTTGATTTAATCTCTCTATATGGATTGGAGAAGATTTGTTTGTTTAATTTTTATTTTATTTCTTGCATATGGATATCCAATTGTTTCAGCGCTATTTGTTGAAGAAAGTCTCCTCTCTTCACGGAGTTGCCCTACTATGCGTGTTGAGAATTAGTTGTCCAGTTGATTTTTATCTGTTTCTGGACTCTGTATCTTTGCATGCTGTTGCATCAACACATTCACATATATTTATACTAATGCCATAACCACTGCATTAAAGTAATTTAATAATTTGAAATCAGATGCTATTCATCTTCCAAATGTATTCTTCTTATGCAAGTTAGTTTGACCAGTCTATTCTTTTTATCTGTTTTTTTCTTTGCAGTTTTTGGCTGGGGCCAGGTTTGAACCCACCACCTCCAGTATACGGGGCCGGCACCCTACTCCTTGAGCCACAGGCACTGCCCTGGCTATTCTATTCTTTATTGTTTGCATTTTCATATAAATGTAAGTATTATTTTATTAATTTCTGTAAGAAATTTTGCTTGATTTTGATTGCTGTTTTGTAGAAACAATTGATCAGTTTTAAGATAATTGTTATCAGAACAATATTGAGTCATTTGACTCACTGACATGGCAAATCATACTAATAATTTCAAATTTTTTAAATTTCTTTCAGCAACATTTTCAAGTTTTCAACGCATAGGTTTTTCCCGTATCTCATCTGATTTATCTCCATGTATGTCATAGTATGATAATATTTTAAAGATTAATATTTTAATATTTTAGTTTTTGTTTCAAATTCCAATTGCTTATTTCTAGCCCATAAAAATGCTGTAAAGACATTGAAAGTTAATAAACTCATTTCTATTTCTAATAGCTATTTTTTAGATCTCATAGAAATTTCTACTTAGATAATTATGTTATCTGAGAAGAAAGATAATCTTACATTATATTTTTAACCTGGATACATTTGATCTTTTCTTTTTTACCTTAATGTTTTATTCAGAGCTTCTAGTACAACATTGATTGAAGTGATAAAAGCCACTTCTAATCCTTGCGCTATGGAAGGCGAGGCAGGTGGATTGCATGAGCTCAGGAGTTCAAGACCAGTCTAAGCAAGAGTGAGACTCAGTCTCTACTAAAAGTAGAAAAGTTAGCTCAGTGTCATGGCAACCATCTGTCATCCCAGCTACTCGGGCGGCTGAGGCAGGAGGGTTGCTTGAACCCCAAGAGGTTGAGGTTGCTGTGACTTAGGCAATGCTATAACACTCTAGCTTGGGCAACAGAGTGAGACTCTGCCAAGAGAGAAAGAAAGAAAGAAAGAAAAAAAGAAAGAAAGAAAGAGAAGAAGGAAGGAAGGAAGGAAGGAAGGAAGGAAAGGAGAGAGAGAGAGAAAGAAAGTGAAAGAAAGAAAGAAAGAAAAAAAGAAAGAAAGGAAGGAAGGAAGAAAGAAAGAAAGGAAAGAGAGAGAGAAAGAAAGTGAAAGAAAGAAAGAAAGAAAAAAGAAAGAAAGGAAAGAAAGAAAGGAAAGAGAGAGAGAGAGAGAAAGCAAAAGAAAGAAAGAAAGAAAGAAAAGAGAGAGAGAGAGAGAAAGAAAGAAAGAAAGAAAGAAAGAAAGAAAGAAAGAAAGAAAGAAAGAAAGAAAGAAAGAAAGAAAAAAAAGAAGAAAGGAATGAAAGAAAGAAAGAAAGGAAGGAAGGAAGGAAGGAAGGAAGGAAGGAAGGAAGGAAGGAAGGAAGGAAGGAAGGAAGGAAGGAAGGACAGAGAGAGAAAGCAAAAGAAAGAAAGGGAAAGAAAGAAAGAAAGAAAGAAAGAAAGAAAGAAAGAAAGAAAGAAAGAAAGAAAGAAA
>CAUYON010052981.1:0-17981 GCA_963573935.1 Arctocebus calabarensis
ATGCCCACCAATCCAGGAATGGATTAACAAGCTATGGTCTATGTACACTATGGAATACTATTCAGCCATTAAAAAAAGTGGAGACTTTACAGCCTTTGTATTAACCTGGATGGAAGTGGAACACATTATTCTTAGTAAAGCGTCTTAAGAATGGAGAAGCATGAATCCCATGTACTCAAATTTGATATGAGGACAATTAATGACAATTATTGACACGGTGGGGGTGAGGGAAGGGGAGAGCAGAGAGAAGAAGAATGAGGGAGGGGTGGGGAAAGGAAGAGCAGAGAGAGGGAAGGAGCGAGGGAGGTGGGGTCTTGGTGTGTGCCACACCTTTTGGGGGCAAAACACGATTGTAAGAGGGACTTTACCCCCAAAATGCAATTAGTGTAACAAGGTTTCTTGTACCCTCAATGAATCCCCAACAATAAAAAAAAAAAGACAAAGACCAAATAATAATTTAAAAAAGATACAATGTTTGTTGCAGAGTTTAGTTTACTTTTAGACTATTATTTTTCTCTTTAGTATCAATATTTGTTCTGTCTTCTGAAACTGCTTTCGCCTTACTTTTTTATAATCTTCTCTAGCAGGATTAAAGGTGAAGGAATGAACACTTGGAGAACCAAACTGATCTTCGACCCACTTCGCAGAGATTATTGGTAATTGCAGAGTATAATGTCTTAACACTTTTTTTGTATCTCTGCACAAGAGAGGGTCAGACTTTTTAGCTTTATCACACTATTAAGTAGAATGAGGAGGAAGCAACTGTCCCTTTTGTCTGTCAGTTTTTCTGTTGATCTGTGAGCTTTCAGTATTTCAATAGAGCACCTGCATTATGGTTAAATGTATAAGAGTTTTCCTTAACGATTGTGCATTTTGCACACTGACTATGGGAAAAAAGTGGAAATGAACTCTATCGAACATAATCAGAGACTATTTTCAGTTTAAAGAGAAAAATTGTTTTGCTCAATAAAAAGATTCACAGACATCATCGTAATGACTAAGAGTGAAACTCAAATATAGAAAAGCTGCATCAGTGGAATTTTGTTTTCTAATTGGGCAGTGAGTACTTAAACATAGGTGTTTTACATACGACATAGAGATGAATCCAAATTACTGTCTGTAGTAAAATGTAGTAATTCATTCCACAATCAATTCCGGCACAAGTTTAAATATGCTCCCAATTGTGATAGTTGAGTAAGTATCAACTCTGTGTGTGTGTGTGCCTACCTCAAATCTACGCAACATAGGAAGGCTTAAATTCTTTCTATGATTATTTAAATTTACAAAGTGCATAGAAAGGAAATGAAAAGTTGCACAAAGCAGTAGTGAACAGAAATATCAAATATGTAAGGTCGTAAACAGTAAATTGATAAATTCCATTTCTCAAAGTTCAGCCGGGTGGTAGCTTTACCAAAAAAAAAAAAAAAAAAAAAAAAAAATTCAGGCTTTTCAACATTGTTTGCTTATGGAAAACATTTGGCAATTCTGTTAGCAAAGAACAGTGTCAAAAATCTAAACGTTTTTCCCTCAACATCTGCATTTGCTTATTAAAAAACAAACCCACCCCATACCCCTAACCTCTAAAACGGGTTCAGTTTGTCACGAAATGTTTTTCCGTTGTCCTGAAATTCAATCTCAATTTTTTTTGTGTGCCTATGTGACTTTTATTTCATTTGTTTATTGTGGCCTGTTCATTTCATTTGTTTGTTTCATTTAAGTACATTAGATATAGGGCTTAGGAGTGGTCTGATAGGAAGTTTTAAAAAAATGTTTAAAGAGAAAAAGCCATTTTAGGGTTTTAATTTGAAAAAGGGCTTTCAAAGGGACAGGGTAGATTCTGTTATACAGCCTCCTCAAAGAAATACTCCTGCCCCACCCTCGTGTTTGCTCTATCAACTAAACTTGATACATTGATTTAGGGCCATATTATTCTTCCTGTCTTAGGCTACTTGCAGCAGGAAACATAAATTTGATAGAAGTTTTTGGGGGCATGTTGGTATTACCCACTTTTTGCCTTGAACCTGGTTTTTAAGCTAGGAGACTGGAAGGAAAGAAAAGGCAATACCTGCTATTTCCCTCCCCCCTCTCTTGCCTTAAACCCCCCAAACTTATGTATACACATACATTTCTGCCCTCGTTGGTTGTTTTGGCAAAAGATTGAATGAAGACGCTGCCCGTCCTGAACTAACCTAACTGTGAGATCGCCTTTTTTTGGGCTTTATTTTTGTACATTTTCCTTTTTAGTACTCATTAGCTATTTTGAGATGGCCTCAGTTAATGAGAGGAACTGCTTTCTAAGGACATTTCCTTAAGAATTGTGATGTTATAGAAAACTGGAGACAGACCTCAGTAATGTTTACAAAGATCATTTCCTTTTAATTGCAGGCAGATCCTGTCACTTAGCTTCAGAGGACTCAGCTTCAAGTTTCACAAGTCAGCTAATCTCCAGGTAGCATACAGTTGTGGCAGATGGTTGACTTTCAGAATTTACATCTGCTTAAGTATTTTATTTTATTTTTTTAGGTAATACGTAAGTGATGAAAAGAAGGAAGCAGATTGTTCCTGTGGTCTTTCTACATCATTTGACTGGTTTCTTCTCAGTGAATATCTTTTTACAGAAGCATGGATTTTAGTGTTGTGTTTGACAGATTTAAAAATATTTTTATTGGCTCGGTGCCTGTGACTCAATGGGCTAAGGCGCCAGCCACGTACACCTGAGCTGGCAGGTTCGAATCCAGCCCGGGCCCACCAAACAACAATGACGGCTGCAACCAAAAAATGGCAGGACGTTGTGGCGGGCGCCTGTAGTCCCAGCTAGTTGGGAGGCGAAGGCAGGAGACTCGCTTAAGCCCAGGAATTGGAAGTTGCTCTGAGCTGTGATGCCACAGCACTCTATCCAGGGTGACTGCTTGAGGCTCTATCTAAAAAAAAAAAAATAATAATAATATTTTTATTGAGGTAAAGTATACAGTTTAAATATATTTTTAATTCTTTGTTTTTCTTTTTCATTCTCCCTCCTCTAACACAACTACAAAACGTTAAAACATTCTCTCAAATCAGTGGAAAACGCCCATGGGAAAAACTGCATCATATTAAAAGCCAATTGACTTGGACAAATGAATATAATTTTGGCTTACTGGACCTGTTTGTTTATTTTTGAATAAAAAGTGCATTACCATTTGCAGCTCTAAGATAAGTTCAAGTGATCTATTTGAAATATCTTTTAGCGTTTTCACATTCTTTGGTTATCTTTTGATTCTCTGACATATAATACTGGGGACCTGAGAAATGAAATTCTAAATATAATCTGTTTTGTGTGTACAAAGCCACCTACCTTCCGAGTTTTAATGTGAAATCTCCAAATTTATAATATTGTAGCTTCAAAGAGAGAAGTATTGTTGCGTTTTCTCTGTATGTGTACCTGCGAATAACTTTCACATGCTTTCCCCACGAGAGCATTTCCTGATGATTTCCTCATTCTGTCTGACTGAAGTGATAATGACAACTTGAAGACTTCTTCAAGTTTTGTTCCTCAATTACCCTGTAAACTCTGTAGCTGCTTGACTGAATTCTGCTTCCCAGAGCCTAACATGGGACTTGCCCCATAATGGGCAGATGATTAATTTGTGCATGCATGAATGAACAAATACATGGATAGAGTTCATTTATCCAAATTGTAGATACATGTGAACAGGGTAAATTATTGAATTACTAGGTTTTTTTGGCTACCTAGTTAAAACGTGAGGGTATAAACCAGTTATATTGCCATTTCTTAGGTTTCACTGGTTATCAAAAGAAAAATGGAACATGTTATGAATTATTTTGGCTTGAAGAGAAATTTAGTATTTATGGTAGTGTCATTTCCATTTAATTTTACTTCTGGAAAAATTTTAAGCAAAATCGAAACTAACTACTCTTATTAAAAAAAACAAACCTACTGTAGGAGGCTTTGGCGAGCTTTGAATAAGTGTAAATTTAGTAAGACAAAAGGTTTACAATATGAATCTAGAAGTACCAGCAGGTGGAGCTGTATTCCAATGCTGAATAACAAATGGACTCTTCAGAGGGTTGACTTGTGGTTGAACCAAAATCCTTGTCAATAATTTTATAAGGAACTTTGCATATCATAGTATGAAGCAGACATCTAAAATTCTGTATGTATATAGCCATAATTTGTAGTTTAATAGAAATTTTCTGATTTTTTTGCCTTTATTTTGGACTTGACCCCTGGATTTGCTGTCCTATAGTTATAATTTTGCTATATTACATTTGATTTACCTTGAATGGATACTAACAAAATACACATACTAGGAACTGAAAAAAAAGTAAGTGCAAAGCCAAGTTTAGGCTTAAGTTGGAGAAAAAGTGAAGAAATGATGAGTGAATGAATGGGATGTAGAGTTCACTCAAAGGTGACAGAGAAAATATAGCAGGTTTTTTGATAGTGGTGGTTCATGCCAGCATGCTTGACATACATATCATTTCTACATTTAGTACCACATATTTTTTCTCTAAGAGATAAACTGAAATTCTAAACGGTAAAAAAATAGTTTTAGATATGAATAGTCAACTTTAACTTCTGATTTAAAGAGAAATATAGAACCTGAAAACTTGAAAATGGAAGAGGCCTGCAAAATTGAGTCTTGTCTTTTTCTTCTAAAACAATAATTATTTAGACTACTTAGAAGCAATTGTTAATTTCTGTAGTTTTTTACTTAAATGTTTAATCTCTTCTTTTCTAATAGATTGTATTTTTCTGGACATCTATGTAGTATAAAATTAAAAACTAGTGCTAAAAACTGGGGTGGGAGTAGGAGTGGTGCTTCCCAATGTATAAGGAGGATATAAAGTTTATGTTAAACTATTTTAAATTGCACATGAACTTTATGTCCACCCTATAGACTGGTTTTCACAATTCATTAACATTTAATTAGAGACAGAGTTGGATTCTTCTGAGAATTTACTCATAGTCCTATTTGCATAAATTGAAGGTAAATATCTGCTTTCATGCTTGTTTTTTCCTTAAAAAATAGCTTACTTAGTCAGTAGACAACAAATTTGATGTTTGGTGATACCTAGTCTATTGGCCATGCAGAAGTCACTTGTCATGAAGGCATCTGTTTTATCTTTCTGGCTTTTTGTTCACTGGAAGTTATCATTTTATTATATTCTTGTACTTCAAATTTATTGAATGTTATTATGGAGTTAGCATAATTTATGGGTTGAGAGGGTTAAAAAAAAGGCAGTGTCCCTTGATAAAAAAAGAGAAAGTGAACCATGTCATCAGTTAGGCAAGAAAAATATGTTTAACGAAGATGGCAAATAAGAGAGTTTATACTTCAATAATTTCACACATATAATAATAGATATACCGCTCAAATATACTCATTACATAATTTTGAAGAATCAGATTCTAAGAATGGCAATTAACCTTTAAAACATATTGTGAGGAGATGGGGCATTGCCTACTTTAATGTTTGGCTGTAATTAAGTGTTATGAGAAACTTGTAAAGCCCCAAAGTTTAGTTTTTTTGTATAAAAAGTTGTGTGTCAGTTGTTTAAAAATCGAATAATTTATCCTTATTTTATTTTTATTAATAGGATTGTAAGTGCCTATAATCACTTAGCATTCTTGTTAGGTGGACACTACCATGTTATATCACCCATGCTGTCGAGAAATGTACCCACACATAGGAAGTATTTCAGGAAGATCTGTGGAATGAAAGAATGAATTTATATTGAATAGGCATTTTCAAGTCTCCACTTCCATTATTGAGATTACTTGCTGTGGAGGTAGTTTTTGCCTTTTATTTTATTTTATTATTTTATTTTTTGTAGAGACAGAGTCTCACTTTATCACCCGGGTAGAGTGCCATGGTGTCACACAGCTCACAGCAACCTCCAACCCCTGGGCTTAGGCAATTCTCTTGCCTCAGCCTCCTGAGTAGCTGGGACTACAGGCGCCCGCCGCAATGCCTGGCTATTTTTCTGTTTTTGCAGTTTGGCCAAGGCCAGGTTTGAACCCACCACCTTCGGTATATGGGGCCAGCGCCCTACTCTATGAGCCATAGGCGCTGCCCAGTTTTTGCCTTTTAGCATTAAAAGCATCAGACTAAGATGTCTAGGTCTTCATATCAACACTGGCAGTTTTAACTGGCTGTACAACCTAGAAAAAAAGACCAATCTTTATGTGTTCAGTAACAAGTTCGTGACAATGTTATACAAATATTTAAGTTTTCTCTAATTTTGAAAAATATGCATGGCTCGGTGCCTGTGGCTCAACAGGCTAAGGTGCCAGCCACGTACACCTGAGCTGGAGGGTTCGAATCCAGCCCAGGCCTCCCAAACAACAATGTTGGCTACAACCAAAAAATGGCCAGGCTTTGTGGCAAGCGCCTGTAGTCTCAGCTACTTGGGAGGCGGAGGCAGGAGACTCGCTTGAGCCCAGGAATTAGAGGTTGCTGTGAGCTGTGATGCCACGGCACTCTATCCAAGGTGACAGCTTGAGGCTCTGTCTCAAAAAAAAAAAAAAAAAAAGCATGTGCTGTAATCCACAAAGGTAAATATAACTGATAATAGTGCCATTAGGCAACTAGAAGTTCTTGCTAAAATATTTACTATTTTATATGGCTAAACATCAGTTGGACTTGTTACTCTAATTTCAGTTACTACTGTGTACTCCAGACCTTGGTGGTAATGCTGTTTTTCCTCAGCAATATTGTACTAGAGGCTGTGTCATGATGACTAGATTGTACTAGAGTGTGTGAGGGGACAGGCAGGAGAGAAGGCTGAATGGAAGGCTGGGTCCAGTTGACAAAAGGGCTGGCCATGCCCAAGATAAAGCAATTCACATTTTAGGCAGTGAATGTTCTACATGGGATAAGAGGTTTGTGCATGCTTACGGATCATAAATAACTGTTCATTCTAAAATTTGGAAGGTCTATGGCCATAGTTTATACTTCTTAGCACAGTTTCAAGAATTACTGATTTGATATCTAGCCTTGAGTTCATCAAAGCTTATGCAATATTTTCCCTAATATATTTGGACCCAGGGTCAGAATCCAAGCAAGAATTTATGGACTAAATTTGACATAAACAAAAATTCGGACTAGTAGAGTGAGAAATTCTTTTGCCTTCGCCAGAAAACAGTACTTTTTTTTTTCCTTTTAAGGCAGGACATGTAGTATGATCATGCGGTGTGCAGTAACACACCTGGTCAGAATGAAAGGTCGAAAGATCCAAAAGAAAAAATTACAGGCAGTTACTAACAGACCCATCAATCCATGTGCTGAGCTAACTTTGTAAAGTGACTGGTGATACCTCCCTTTACTGTGACAAGCGGACATTATGTACTGAAGTCACAGGTGACTATTCTCTGTACTTTTCGGTATTTTAAGAAAGGAGGTTCCCAGAATTCCATAACCATAATCACAACAGTTGATTCTCTTCTATAGTGCTCATCCCATTGTGACTTCCACGTGTGTGTGTAAATTTATTGGGTATAAGAAAAGAGATTAGAACAATTATTTATCTCTACCATGTCTATAACAGAATACATTTTAGATAATGATGTATGACTTTTGTATGATAATGCCAGCTGCATCTGATTAATAATAAAGGCAGCTTGGAACATAACACGGAAAAACCAGTGGTCATTATTGGGTAACATCCTTGGCTAGGGAATGACTCAGTACTGATGCCCCAATGTGGGGGCTGAGGCATTTAAGTACATCTTGTCTTAGGATTTTATAGAGTTGGAAGCTCCCTTAGGAGGAGTGCCTGGAATTGGATGTTTCCTGGGTCTAACTGGGGCAGAGCTGGGAGACAGGAAGAAGGGGAGAGTGGCAAGGGCTTCAGTTTTGACCGCCTTTCTGGCTTGCAGGTTGACCTCAGTGTGTTCTTGATGTTGTGGCCTGGAGTTCTTTTTGTTCTATTGCTTATGTTGCCTTCTGCTGCTCAAACCTTCATGAGTGCAGGTTTTTGTATTGTTGTTTGCTTGTTTCCCTGCCACTGTATTGTCAGTGTCTAGAAGAGTGCCCAGCTTATAGAAGAAGCTCAGTAAATACGTGTGAATCAATGAAATCAGCGAGTTTGCTCAGGGACTGTTCTGTGCGTGAGGCTTTATTAAGTATGACGGGGGAAACAGAGATGAATGAGAAACTCTCTTTTCCTCAGCCGGCCCAGAGTCTAGCAAGGATGATATGTTGTGTATGAAAAAGACAAAGTAGCATATCCCTAAGGGCTGTGTGTCAAACACGATAAATGAAATCTTTCTAGCTGGGAGGCATAAGTGGAGCTCCAGAGCTCCCCTGGCATAAACGATTCTTCCTTTGGCCTTGGCTGAGCAGCAGTAGGCAGCAGTGGAAGGTGTGCATTCAAGCTGATGAGACAGCTACAGCTGAGAAAGCGGTGGGCCCTCCGCTGTGATTACATAGCAATAAGCCAAGAGGCTGGGCCAAGGGCAGAGTGCGTGAGGGGACAGGCAGGAGAGAAGGCTGAATGGAAGGCTGGGTCCAGTTGACAAAAGGGCTGGCCATGCCCAAGATAAAGCAATTCACATTTTAGGCAGTGATTATTCTACATGGGATTAGAGGTTTGTGCATGCTTACGGATCATAAATAATTGTTCATTCTAAAGTTTGGAAGGTCCCTGGCCACGGTTTGTACTTCTTAGCATATTGCACAGTTTCAAGAATGATTGATTTGATATCCAGCCTTGAGTTCATCAAAGCTTATGCAATATTTTCCCTAATATATTTATCATAAAGTGGTGCAGGAAGGTCCTGGCCTTTCATTAGTCTTCCTAAATCTAGATTTTGGAACAGGAAAGGAAACATAGCCTAAAAATGGCCATTCTGTGGAGAGCACAAAAAGCAGTTTTGGCTCATAGACTCCCAGAAGATAGAAGGGAAGTTAACCAGGGTGAAATGCTCTTTGTCCCTCACCGCTGCTATGTTTTCTCTCATCCTGATGCTTTTACCTCCACCAATTGGTCATTTCCCGTATTTGTATAAACACAGTACTTTCTTTGGAATTCAGATAGTTTATTATTTTTTTCTGGTCTTCTCTAGAAAACGTCTTAAAACTTTCTTATCTCTGTGAGGCAAGAGGCACCTCCATCTGCACCC
Source organism: Arctocebus calabarensis (assembly GCA_963573935.1). NCBI lineage: Eukaryota > Metazoa > Chordata > Mammalia > Primates > Lorisidae > Arctocebus > Arctocebus calabarensis. Next base: position 9,128 of record CAUYON010052981.1, read on the forward strand.
AGACATCTTCTCTTCATAGTCACTGCAGTAATTATCTTTGATTTCAAGAATGGATCAATCAATTAATCATTCAATAATTCTAAGCCCTACTCCGGCATCATTGAAGCTGATCATATAAGCTGCCCTTAAATACTTTCAGTGACAGGGTAGAGTTACCCAATAGCACTTTTAATTGTTAGAAAATTCTTTATTATATTGACCTAAACTCTGTTTATTCCTTTACTCATCAGTTTAAGTTTTTTTCCTTCTAAATGACATAGATTCAGTGTTCAGAGATGACTATCTTGTTGCCGGTATTCATATGAGTATTGATTTCCAAATTAAGACATCTCAAAATCTGATAATCCTTCTATGGATATACTCCAATTGGTTATTTTCCTTTTGTGCAATTGTACAGAGTGTTATAGACTCTACATAGATTGAATTGAATATAGCAACTTCTTCACCTTTCTTGACATAACAAAGCATTTTTATTTATTTATTTATTTGTTGTTGTTGCAGTTTGGCTGGGGCCAGGTCCAAACCCACCACCCTTGGCATTTGGGGCCAGCGCCCTACTCACTGAGCCACAGGTGCCACCCCAAAATATTTTTATTTGACCTAAGGTTTTAGTTATTTTCTTAGTGATTTTACATTATTGACTGATAAAAAGCTTGCAGTTGGCTAAAGCTTGAATATGTTATGCCGAAGAATTAAAGTAGCATGTTCCTAAGAACTATGGTTAGTTGAGCGAGTGAATGGCACCACCTTGACACCATTCTGTACTTTTGAAAACTTCAATGTAGATTGTAAAATTCACCCTAAATAAATCCTATTTTTAAAAAAATTTTCACTTGGGCTAAAATTTTCATCTCATTGAACATGACTAATTTAAGAAATTTGACCCAAGTTTTTGCTGAAAGCAAGCTGCATTGCTTAGCTCCTTGATGTGTTACCACGGAAGCCGTGTTTGGAAAGGAACCCCTGCTAGTTTGATATATTTTGTAATTATTCACATGTAGGTATGTCTCTTTATAAATATTCAGGACTGTTTTAGAAATGTTATTGAATTTAAAATTAAGTTCACCAATCACCATATACTTTCTAGTATTTTACGTTCTTTTTCTCTTTTGGGAAAATACCATTATTTTCCCTGTTCATCATTTTCTATGAGTTAGTTCTCTGACATTATATAAATCCGTGCTGGGTTGTTACTTTTTCAGAAATGAAACAAGGTTTAGTCAGAAATTGAAGAAAAAAATTCTCATTTAAACTGGGTAGATTATCCTTCCTGTCTTTCCAAATGATTTTGTACCTAATTGTCTGATCATTATGGTTTTCCTGAAATCCTTATAATCTTTCTTTTTAAATATTTTACTTAGAATTTTTTTCTCCTTGCATACCAGCTCAGCCACAGTAAAATAAAGCATACTTCTGAGGCTCCTGAATGCAAGCTTTAGTTCACACATGGTATTTCTGGACACATCCTGGGCCAGAAGCCCACTGGTCTTGAGACATCCACAGTACTGATATGGCTGCAAGACCAAAGACTTAGACTCAATTCCCCTTGACTATCTGGAAAGTCTTCTCAAGAAAGATGGGTTCAAACAAGCATAGACTTCAAATATTACACTAAATACCTAATTCTTCAATGCTCAAACAGTGAGAAATATCTACAAGCTTCAAGAACATCCAGGAAAACATAACCTCATCAAATGAACTAAATAAGGTACCAGTGACCAATTTTGGAGTGAAGAAAATATGTGACCTTTCAGACAAAGAATTCAAAATATAATAGTTGTTCTAAAGAAACTCAGTGAACAGCACAGAGAAGGAATTCAGAAGCCAATCATAGAACTCTAACAAAGAGATTGAAATAATAATAAAAACAAAATCAAGCAGAAATTCTGGAGCTGAACAATTCAATTAACAAACTGAGAAATGCATCAGAGTCTTTCAAAAGTAGAATTGATCATGTCTAAGAAAGAATTAGTAAGCCTGAAGACAGGCTATTTGAAAATATATAGTCAGAAAAGAAGAAAGAAAAAAAAAAATGAAGCACACTTAAAAGATCTAAAAAATAGCCTCAAAGGGTAAATCTGTGTTATTGACCTTAAAGAGGAGACAGAGAAAGAGCAAGAGAAAGAGAGATATTTGGGTTGAAAGTTCATTCTAAGACACAATAACAAAGAACTTTCCAAACCTAGAGAAGGATACCAATATTCAAGTATAAGAAGTTCATAGGACACACCAGGGAGATTTAAACTAAATAACACTATCTCAAGGAATTTAATAATTAAGCCAGCAAAGGTCATAGATAATAAACAAATCCTGAGGGAAACAAGAAAAAAGAAAAAATAACAACATATAAAGGAGCAGACTTCTCAGTGGAAATCTTACAGGCCAAGAGAGAGTGGCCTGACATGTTCAAAGTGGCATATAGGAGCAACATGTTAACCTTGGAATAGTATATTCTGCAGAATTTTTACTTTTGTTGTTTAGAAAAATGTGGAGATAGCAGCAGTCGTATAAGAAATTGTGCCAAATATGTCAAAGCAAGAGAAGTCCAAAACAAATGAGGGAATTACATCAAGCTAGTGGGTGTTTCTGCAGCGGAAAGATCAATAAGACCAGTCAATATTATGAACCCCAACCAATATTCTGAAGCATAGTTTTATTTTTCTTTTACTAAGGATATATCATGCCATAGAGTATATTTAACATGACCTCTTAAAGGTGCAATGAGGCACAGGAGAAGAAAAAAAAAATCCAGAGAAGGGGCAGGAAGTAGATAAAGAAAGTAGCAGGAAGGAAAAAAGCACAATGAAGTCTGATAAGAGAGCAAAGGATTTCAGGAACCACTGCCAAGGGCCCTGACAAGTATGTGCATGCTATTTGCCCTTGATTAGAAACTGTCAAAGGGGTAAAGTGTTGACGTAATCTCAGAGGTTAATTTGTTCTTATCCTCCAAGAAACATGGATCCCAAATTAGATTAGCCTTCTTTTTTCATTTTGCCTGGACCCTATCACTGAAGGACACGGAAGTCCATTTTTATTACACAAGGAGATGAAAACTATTCAGGCCCTGCAATATTTGGGATCAAATTTTGCTGTATCCATTTTATTACCTGAGGCATTGCTCCTTCATATTCTTCAGACTGAGATTTAAAATTATGAAGCAAGACAGCCCCAAATAATAGATGTTCGTAGTTGGTACAATAGTTCCTCAACTAATCCAGATCATACTGGGTAGATGTAAAAGACTTAGTTTCCAGTGATTTCAATCTAAAAGTAATCTTTCTTTGTTTTCTTTGATTTAAATAAGACTATCAATACTAATTTTAAAAATACAATCTGAAAAACATATTTAAACTTGTGATGCATGTTACTTGTTGCAGCTTTGAAACTTAGAGGATTGGTTTGATTAAAATCAAGCTGAAGACTCTTAGCCAAAGCACTGGACTCATGAGAAAATATTTCCTGGGAACCAATGTCAATGGAATATATGATATTTTAATGTTCTATAGCAATATTTTCTGGCTGTGAAGTGCTTGCCATAAACTACAGGTGAAATAGACCCTCAATAACTACTTCCTTCAGCTGGATGAAAATACTTAAGCAGATAGATATGAGCAAACTAATCTTTTTTTTTAATTGAACAATAATAATAATAATGCAAAAAAAGTAATATTCACATTGTCAGATAAGTGTGTGTCTATCATAGAATGCTTTGACTCTGAGGTTCAGTATGGAGTCATCACTTAACTTCTTTTTTTTTTTTTCCAAAGTCTCAAAAAATAGACAACTAATATTTATAAATAAAAATAGAAGATAATTTCAAAAAACAGATCATGCTAAATCTTATAGACGATAGAAAAAGAAATGCTTCAAAATCATTCTACTTCATCTGGATATACCTGATATTAAAATTGGAAAAAATATATTATTATAAAGGGAAATTAAAAACATATTTCACTTATAAATGAGGATGCAATATCCTAAACAAAATATTAACAAGTTGAATTAAAAAATAGCATTCAAATAATGTACTTTGTTCAAAATTGAATCCACATTATGTGAGAATTAGTCACTGTTTTCTTTTCTTTTCTTTTCTTTTTCTTTCCCTCACCCCCTTCCTCCTTTTCTCTCTGTCTGTTCTCGCCTTCCCCCATACCCTACCGTGTCATTAATTGTCATTAATTGTCCTCATATCAAAGTTGAATACATAGGATTCATGCTTCTCCATTCCTGTGATGCTTCACTAAGAATAATGTGTTCTACCTTCATCCAAGTTAGTACAAATGCTCTAAAATCTCCATTTTTTAAAATGGCTGAATAGTATTCCATGGTACACAATCTTTATATATAGACTTTTTACCTAGAAATTTTCTTCACCAGTATTGATCAAATAATTTGAAACTTTTAAAATAAAACACCTTTATTGATGAAAACATTGAGTTATATACCTGTAATATATGTATATTAACTTGGAAACCACCTCAATGGGCTTTTGTTCTAATAAATTATGTTAACTTTAAAACACAAAAATTATGTTACTAGATGATTGAAATAAATCATTGTGTGCAAATATTGTCATAGAGATATTCTTGCACACATTTTGGGGATATGTGTACATCACTGTAAAGACCTCCAATACAAAGGATTGCATTCTACAAAATAACTAAACTAAAGGTACATACATGGAGAGGCATTCTAAGGAAGTTAACTCCAACTTCTCATTTTTCTCATTTAAGGCCTGGTAACTATATGTCATTAGGTATTTGACATAGGTTTGATGTAAGGGAAATTGTTCCACAGGTTGAAAGGGTTAGGGAACTTACATTCCATCATGTATTAGTTAAAAGTAATAGCTGATAACTAAGCTTACCAGTGACATACTGTAATCCATACTGAGTTGACAACAGCTATGGACAATTTCTTATCACAAACATATAACTCCCATAAACCTCACCAGCTCTCTGGAATGCAATTCATTTATCCAGTGTATGGAAGTCTGATGACATTTGTACTCTGCGCATACTAAGTTTCAGCCCTGGTCTTGCTTGGCATTTTTAGTCTTCTTGAGAACTGTGAGGCCAATCTGTATCCTACTTTTTGAGCTGAGGAAGGTGATTTAGCAGCAGTGCCTGGCCATGGTTCCCTTCTGCTTAGTCACCTTGAGGAATGCTCAAGAAAACCAGGAGGGCTGGGCACTGGGGAAGTGTTAGCACAGGCAGAAGTGACTTGGGATGAGAAATAGTGTGCCCTGCTCTGGGAAGGGAAGGTATTTCCTGTTGATTACTTTGCTATAAGAAAAAGATTTGTAACAATGGAGGAGCCTTAACAGAGTATTACTAAGTGAAAGAAGCTGATCAGAAAAGGATACATATTTTAGGATTCTAACTTCATGACATTCTGGGCTATGGAGCCAAAAAAATGACCAGTCATTCTGGAGAGGAATGAACAGGTGGAGGGAGCATAGAGAATTCTTAGAGAGTAAAACTACTCTTTATGATACTAAAATAGGACAAATATGTCACTGTACATTTGTCCAAACTCATAGAATGTATAATACTAAGACGGAGCCCTAGAGAAAACTGTGGTCTCTGGGTGACAATGATGTGTCAAAGTAGGTTCATCTGGTGAAACCAGGGTACCACTGGGGGAGTCTGTAGGGGCAGGCAGTATTTTGGAACCTCTATACTTTCCTTCCAATTTTGCTATGAACCTAAAACTGCCAGGAAAAGTCTTAAAACGTAACATCTCGTAATTTTTTTTATGTTCTTTATTCTTCCAGGAAACTGAGAGACCCAAACATAGAAACTGAGGGTTATAACTCCCTCCTCCCTGGTCGGCATTCTCTTACTGACCTGAAAGATTTGAGAATGTTCAGTGCACATTCATTCATACCCTTCCTCGTATAGCTGCATTAAAGTTCTTGATTGATTCTGTTAGAAAATCTAAGAGTACATTCTTCCTGCCAACAAATTGAATGAAAAGGTCAAATTAAAAAAAATCATCTATTATTAGTCTTTGTTCACTGAGTCTCACCAAAGCTGAGATTCAGTGGCACAATAGGTGCCTGGTAGGATATAATGCTCCCAAAGTAATTATTTTTGCTGAAGATATAGGTTTCCTTATGATAATTTTATATTTTAAAAATCAGTGGCAAACATCTGTGTAATGGACAGGGAGCATCATATTTGACAAGAACTCTTCAGATTCAGGATTTTTAAAATATTCTTTTAAAAAAAATTTTATTTATTTATTAAATCAAAGTTGTGCAAATTAATGCAATTGTGGAGTACAATGTGCTGGTATTATATACTATTTGAAATATTTTCATCAAACTGGTTGACATAGCCTTCACAGCATTTTCTTAGCTTTGAATGTTAAGATATTTACACTTAGTAAATTTCACATGTACCCTTGCAAGATGCACCATAGGTGTGGTCCCACCAATTACCCTTTATTCAGGATTTTTATTTTATTTGTTGATACTCATGTAAGAAAATTGAATACTGTATAAAAGCATAAAGAACAAAATAATCAGCAAAATTCTTACAATCTCACTGTTAAAATTTAGTATATTTTGTTCCTTTCTTTCTCCACTACTTTCCCTGATCTCCCCTTTCTCCCCTTTTGCTGATTTCCCCATTTGTTTCAAATGGAAGTTACAAGGAATATTTAATTTTATATTTCACTTTTTCTCCTACATATTATATCATAGACATTTCCCTATGGAATTGACAACATTCTAACACCTTATTTTAAAAGTTACTTATGCATCATCATTTATTTCATTATCTCCTATTGAACATTAAAAGTTTTTTCTTCCTAAAATGGAAAAAATAGTTTTTTATAATCATCAGCATAATTTAAATTTGTATACTGATCTTTTCATGAACTTTCTTTCATGTTCAAGTCAAACATGCAAAAACAAGTGGACATATATGAACAAATGTTCTTAGGAATTTGAGTAGTGTGTAAATGATGTTTCATGTGAATTTGATGCTATATATATAAATTTTTTGTTATTTGTGCTCTATATGCCTTGACTACAAGAGTGCCTCAATTTACTACAGATTTTTGGCAAAGATGCTTATTTTTATGACCAAATCCTCGTGAACTTCCCAGGTGGCCATATCTTGGCTTTGTGACTTTAGTGAAATCCAAATCAGCTCCATTGAGCTGTGCGCATGTATGATGCCAAAAGATAGAACTGAAATAAAATATCCTCTTCTGGAAAAATAAACCACTCAAAGGATCCCTGTGGTTTTCCATATTTCTTTTTATTTCTCATTTAAGAAATAAAACTTAAACAAGAAGCAGCATTTTCAGTTCAGAAGTGAAACTATCCAGATGTCCAGAAAGGAGTAATTAAATTACTTAGGTCATAGTGTAGTCAAATATGTTGCTTTTTTTTTTTTATTATTGCTTTGCTACAATATTAGAATTTATATTTTTTATTGCTTCTAAACATATCTGAGCACTTTAGAACTCACAGCAAGTAAATTTTTCTTTTATCACCATCATCAACATTCTATGGGGAATGGATAACATATCTTTGATAGAAATGGAAGTCTTTGTAAAAGTATTCTGGGCTGACCTTGACAGTTACATGATAATGACACTTTCATTAATTCACACGCACTAGGTCCTGGGCTTTGTACTTCAGCTTGTTTAATACTATGAACAACCCCGGAAAGTCTTTTCTAAAGCTGAGGAATCTGAGGCTAAAAGAGGTTGAGTAAATTGCCCAAATGATGGAGCCGGATTGAAGCCCAGGCAGGCAGTCTCTCTTTCAAAGGCCAGGTAGCTGCTAGGCTTATTTTCCCCCACACCAAAGCATCTTCTCTTTCTCTGAATTCCTGTGGTTTCTTTGTGCCTCACTTATCTCCAGTCCTGATTTCACTTATTTGGTTCATATTTATTTTTGGACTAATTTATAGGCTTCTTGGAATCAGAACTTGATGAAAACACACTTCTTTGCCAGCTACACAGTACCTTCTAACAGGAAACTAACAAATACTTATATATTAACACTACTCTGGGCTAAGCTCTGGCTCGCTCCTGGAGGTGAATGGACACATGCATATTGATTGTAAATACGATTGGCACTGCAAAGAATTTTTGAGTTTTTATGAGAAAGAAGCTCACTTTTATAGAATGCTTCCTACATAGATTGTTTTACATACTTAGCCCCTTTTAGTTCTAACCAATCTGTCATAATGTCATGGATGGGGAAGCAGAGACTCAGAGATACTAAACAACTTGCCATAGCTAGGGAGCAGCAAGGTCAAACTGCCATTTATGTTTATTTTGTTCAATGGTCTACTCTCTTTTCACCTTCCCCCTTTTTTATTTTTATGTATACATGAATGCATTTACAGGGTACAAAGTGCTGATTTTGTATACAATTTGGAATGCTTACATCAAACTGGTTAACATAGTCTTCACCTCACTTACTTAATTATTGTGTTAAGACATTTATACTCTACACTTAATAGATTTGACAAGTACCCTTGCAATATGCACCATAGGTGTGGGCCCACCATTTACCGTCCCTCCATCCCACCTCCCCTTTCCCCTCCCATCCCCTTCCTCTTCCTTCCTTCATCCTGGGCGAGAGTTGTGTTTTATCTTTCAGATGAAAGTGTGGGTGTTTATAAATCGGTTTCATAATAGTACTGAGTACATTGGATACTTTTTTGTCCATTCTTGAGATACTTTACTAAGAAGAATATGTTCCAGCTCTATCCACGTAAACATAAAAGAGGTAGCAAATTTAAAAGAATAGAAATTTTCACCTGTAAAATTCTGGTGAAGCCATCATCTATTTTGTTAAAACACTAAAATAGTATAGAAAAATTAC
>CAUYON010052982.1:0-10145 GCA_963573935.1 Arctocebus calabarensis
AAGAGCAGCTGTCCGAGATCCGGGCCGACCTGGAGCGGCAGAACCAGGAGTACCAGGTGCTGCTGGACGTCAAGGCCCGGCTGGAGGACGAGATCAGCACGTACCGGAAACTTCTGGAGAGCGAGGACTGCAAGTACGTGTGATCTGGGCAATTCCTGGCTAAATCATTTACCCAATTCTCATGCGGTCAGGGCATCATATGGGCTGTCCCTGACCAGAACAGGCTGTGTTCACTCCTTTACAGTGAGTTGCTGCCCTGTCCTACCCTGTGTTCCTTTTTTTTATCTTTGTAACTTTATTCAAATTAATATGCGAGTACTACCTTGTGCTTCTGCATGGTGACAGAGTGCAAAGGGAATGACTATCCAAGAGGACGTTTGTCTGGTCCCCTGGGGCTTCTTGGCATAGCCACAGACTGATGAGAACAGAGACATATGTGGTTGTTCCTCCAACAGGAGCTGCGACTATACACCCCACCAGCTTTTGGACTTGCTTTTTTCTTTCTTAAATTCTTCCCAGTAATTTCCCACTTCATCTGAAAACTCGAATTCTGGAAGGCATTTTAGAGACCAGGTTGCCTAACCTTAGAGACACTCAGTAGGCACCAGTGGCTGTGGGTGTCAGCTGGGGCCGTGTCCTGTTGTTTTGGAGGGGGGGACCCCTTCCTCATGCCCTCTGTATCACTGAGGCTCCGTTCTTCCCACCCTAACTCTGGTCGCCCTGCCACCTCTCTGCAGGCTCCCCTGCAATCCGTGCTCCACTCCGCCCTCCTGTGTGCCCACGCCCGCGCCTGCGCCTTGTGCTGCTCGTCCCAGCTGTGCCCCGCGCATCGCCTGTGGGCCTGGATCAGCCTGCGGAGCCTGCCCCGGGAGCCGATTCTGAATAGCGGTGGACCAGCAGGGGCTATTTAAGGCCAGGTGGCGCTCAAAGAGAAATGCTTGATACACGCTTAGAAAACCTGATTTCTGACTATTGCTGACTTCCTGAATGCAGGGGCCTGTCCCAAGGCTATGAGAGGCCCGGAACAGTGGAATCTTGATGGGAATCTGTCCTTTCCAGCTCCTGGTCTTCCCACGTGAGCTCCTTGCTCTCTCTCAGTGGCTGGATTCCAAGCCCCCGTGGAGGCACACAATGTCTACATGCGAGAGGTTTAAGGACAGGAGTTAGGTCGAAGATGAGTTTTGGTGTGGAAACAGGACATGTCTAAATGCTGCTTTTGCATTTCAGAGACATCAATTTTAGCATGAGATTTTTAATTGTTAGTGACATGGGAAGTCAGGGACAAACTTCTCTGTCTGGAATTCCCCACATTCCATTGGATGGTTTCTAATATCTCCAGGCCCAGATTATGGCCCCAGGGAGGGGGAAACAGAACTGGAAGCATCTACCTAACCCTTCCTCTTCTGCTTCTCTCCTCCTTTCCTCCTGCCTCCCTGCCTTAGAAGTTGGTTAAGGGAAAACTTCCCTGTATCAAATTCTGAATTCTCTCTACTCAGGATTCCCATCTTTGACAAAGGACCAGGCTTGCCTCTTGGAAGGCAACCCAGCCTCTTAAACATGGCTGCCATAGCTTCTTGCTAAGTGAAGGGAACTTTCCCATTTAGAAATCTCTCTGTTTCTCTATAAATTCTGACTCTCAAGACTTACTGGCTGTAACCCTTCTTCCTTATCTAATCTTATAGTAAAATCTGAACAATGACTTTGTTGTTTCTAGTAATTTCTTGGGAAGTCTTGGAACTTATCTATTCAATGGGTGGAGAGCTATCAGGCATGATGATTTAAGGGCAATGGAAAAAATGTCCCTATGGTGTTTTAAAAAAATTAAAAAAAAAATTTCAGACTGATAGAAGGGTATAAATAATTAGGTTATGTTATTTGCATTTGTTAGGTAAAGTCCAAGTTGTTTTCAAAATGTTTATGCTTGCTTACCCTCTGTGCTTCCACCTCTTCTCTTTCCACTCTCTCCCTCCTTACCACCATCCAGCCACGCTGGCCTTTCTGTTTTTTGCATGTGCCAGCACCCCAGCCCTACTCGTCTTCCCTCCTCGTTGCTATTCAGGTCAGTTGAAATGTCCTATCCTCTGAGAGCTCCAGCTTGACCATCAGCTGAAATTGGTCCTATATACTTTATTTCCAAATTAAAATGCTTACTCAAGGTTAGCAATTATTTGTTGTTGCACCCCCAGGGCCTAGTCCACTGCTTGGTTTGGATTAAATGCGTAATAAATATCTGTTGAAAAGAACAACTGCTTCTGGTCTTGACCTTATCTTCAACTTACAAGACTTTAGAATCATAACATGTCTAAGCCTCAGTATTTCTTTCTGCTGTAACATGGGGATAGTGTTAGCTTTCCTGCTTACATCCCAGGTCTGAGATAGATGCTAAGTCAGATAACAGAAATGAAAGAAACTCTGAAAAGCAGAAAGCATCCAACAACCCCCCCTCGTCTGGAGCCAGTATTGTACAATGGTTGGTTAGGAGAGCAGGTGCTGAGGGACTCTGCCAGGTTCAAGGGTCACCCATGACCTCAGGCTTCTTCCTCTAGGTAGGTAAATTAATTTCTTTTAGCAACTAAATTCAGTCAGAAACAATATGGTGTACTTAATAACTCTTCCAAGAGGAAATTATATTCGAGTATTCGTGTTAGTTCAACAGGAGAGAACTTTGCTTTGAGGGGCTGAACCTTCTTAGAAACTCCCTTACCTTGAGTTGATCCAAAGAGAGGGACATAATTTCATGGTGGTTTTGTTTCCTTTTCCCCCTTTGGGTTCACCAGGGCTTAAGTGATAGGAGAACACATCTCAGTTCTGCAGGGCACTCAGGAATTCCCAGGGCCATTTGATTCCTGCAGATCTTCATTTTGAAGACTTACAGGGAATGCTAATCATGCTCATTTGGGGTCCTGAATTCTAAATGTGGTTAGCAGCTCATTGGAAAAATAGCTCATATTAGTCTTACTGGTTGGCACACTTTGTAGCTTCATAGGAGAAAAAGCAACAAGGACAATGGAGAAGTGCCATCAACCACTGACATCAGGCCTGGTTCAAACCAGCCTCATCTTCTTAGGGAAGACACTGTCTGGTTGCATTTGGGGACTTCAGCTTCCAATGCTGAATGTGGGTCTGGTGGGAAGGGGCCCTTCTGCAAGACCTCTTATGATACCTGTCTGTCTGGAGTTGATTGACAGGGCTCTGTTGGGGACAGGAATGGGAATCTTTCAGGAAACTGGCTTGCTTTTTTCTATGATCTGAGCTGGAAAGCTCCATCTACAGAGAAGCAAATGAGCATGGGATCTGTCACATTGATGCCTATCTTGGGGGACTCTGCTTTTCAGGAAGGACTTGGTCTCCTGCTTCAGTCTAGCTCAGTGTCCTGACCCTGTACCTGGTAGATTTTCTTCCTTGCCACGAACAGCAGCCTCTACATCACATTGAGCCTGCTTCTGCTTTCCTTCTCTTTGGTTGTTAAAATAAACATCGACATTAATGGCATAGTTTGAAAGTGAAATTTTGCACAGCACTTGTTTCCTTCTGCCTAGTGTTAGATGCTGTCTCTCTTCCCTTTGAGGAACAAATATAGTTCTATAGCATTCCTGTCGGCCAGACATTGTAACTCTTTCTGAAAGATGAGGCAGTGAAGCTCACAGAGGTTAAAGAACTTGACCAAGGATACGCATTAAGCAAGTGTTTGAGCCAGGACTTGGACCCAGAATATTTTGGCTGCAAATCGACTCTCATTGTATCATTTTCCCTGAGTATTTCCCCTCAACTTCTTCGAGTGGCTCAGGGCTGCCTTTTAAAGGGACATCTATAATGTGAGCCTTGGATGTCCTTGTCTCTCATACTCAGGGTCACTGAGACAGTGTAATTTGGAATTTAACACAACCCTTATAGAAGGACAGTTATAAAAGTCAGTTTCCTGAAGCAGCTGCTCTGCCCTGCAGCTCACTGCTGCCTAACTCTTGCAAAATGTCTGGCCTGTGTTGAACATTTCATGGGCTAACAGTATCTGAGAAGGGGTCAAGGGTGACCTTGGAAAGGAGAACATGCCTTAGCAGAGTTCTTTCCAATGCTGTAAAACCAAACCACCTGGGTCTGCCATTCCCAGCTGCTATTTGATTGAATGGTGAGGTGAAGCAGTTGTGAGTTATGAGGTGACCAGATAGTCACCTTAAATAATTCGGTTCTTTCATCCAAGACATGGGTTAAATCGGACCTAAATGAGACCTGCTTTGAATGCTCTATAGGATTTTTCATATAAATATATTCTTGAATGAAAACAAATCTCCGTGTAATTGTGACCTGATATAGGAACACAGGGTTTAGAAGTCAAAGATCATGAGCACAACCTGCCATGGATTGGCTTTACACGCATGCAGACATTCATTCCCTCAGCACACATCGGCTGAGCACACAGTGCACCAGATGCTGGGGCAACAATACAGAGCACGATTTGGTCCATAGCTGAGCTCATTTGGTCACCTCTTTCTTTCTTTTTTTTTTCTTTCAGTTTTTGTGTGGGGTTGGGTTTGAACCCACCACGTCCAGTATATGGGACCAGCGCCCTACTCCTTTGACCCACAGGAGCAGGCCCACCTCTTTCATGTTTTTATCAATCAAACACTTCCTTCATGTCAGGAACTTTTGGGAATTATGGACATGAACAAGTCAAAAGCAGTAAGGTGAAATCCTTACTCCTAAGTGGCTTCCAAATACACTGACAACAGTAGGAAGAGGGCTACATTCAAGATGTGCTAAGTGGCAAAGAGGCACTGACCGAATGTGCAGTGAAGTTGGAGGCAGCTTCCACTTGAAGGCAGTTCTTTTTTTTTTTGAGAGAGTCTCAGTCTGTTGCTCTGGGTAGTGTGCCATGGTCATAGCTCACAACAACCTCAAACTTTTAGTCTCAACAGTTCCTCTTGCCTCACCCTCCCACAGCTAAGACTATAGGCACCCACCACAACACATGGCTATTTTTTAGATACAAAGTCTCATTCTTGCTCAGGTTGATCTTGAACTCCTGAGCTCAAGCAATCCATCTGCCTCAGCCTCCCAGAGTACTAGGATTACAGGTGTGAGCCACTGCACCCGGCCTGAAGGCAACTCTTGAGCTGAGAAATACAAATGACTTGACCTTCGGAATAGTTCAGAGTTGAGGTATTTAATACTGTTAGATTTATAATGAGCAAAATTAAACAGCATTCTCAACATTTCCCTATCTCACTACACAAAATCTGTGAAGTAGGTCAAATAAATAATTCTTACAACGACTTATTTAGAATTTCACATTTCCCCAAATTCCTAAATCATTCACTTGTAAGGGTACGTTTCTCCTTTGTATATAATGCACCTTTGCCCTGCAAACATTGCCAGCCAGCTCAGTGAGAGTTTTATTCACTTAACACCTCCACAAAGTGGTTTCCTGAGGAGCCAGGAGGAATGGACTGATAACCTTGAGGGGAAATCCACAGGTAAGTGGAGCACAGAACAGCAGATATGGCTCCTGGTTTGATGCCCCAATGACCTCATATACCAGAATCATCACTCAAAGATGAGGGTCTGGAAGGCAAAACGACTTCTGAGTCCTGGGGCCAGAATGATATCTTTGACCAACCTGCTGAGCACAAAAGTCATGAACTCTTGAGAGAAGAAATGGAGCCCACGGAAGTCCCAACACTCACAAAATACCGGAATTTTGTTGTTGTTCTTAAAAAGGCCTCTTAAGACCCAATTGAGCTGAAGACTGGGAGCCCAGTCGAGAGAGAGAGAGAGAAGTGATAACTGCAGGTCATCTCTGAGGCAAGTTGTGACTTCCAGAAACCAAGCTTCAGGCAGAAAAACTGAGCTAAATTTCCCACCATTCTGAACTTCCAGGACACCCTTCTCCCTTATCTGATGCACCAGAAGCCTGACCTCTGCTGAAACTGAGGGAGGAGGACTTGAGCAGCGCCCACCCTCCCTATCTGCCAGATCAGGCGGCCCACTAGGTAAGATTCCGGGGCCCCACTGAGCCCCCACCAGCCCTCAGGCCAGAGACACCACCAGGACCCCCTCACAGCTTCAATCTGTGCCTGACCAGGACTTGGCCTGCCCACAGCGACCAGGAACTCTGCCGGGACCACCGCCAGGCCTTGGCTCGTGCCAGCAGCGGCCAGGAAGTCCACTGGGACTCCCCCGCGGTGCCCCACCTGGCCTCGGCCTCCTGCCCTCTGAGACCCCTGCCTGGCTCCGATCTGTGACCCAGGCCCACTGCCCACAGCAGCCAGGAACTCCACTCCACTGTGAAACCCACGGAGCCCCAATTGGCACCATGCTGGGCCTTGGCCCTCTGCCAGCAGCAGCCAGGAGCTCTGCGGGGACTCCCACATGCCCTGTTTGGTGGCAACTGCCAGCAGTGGCCAGGAAGTCTGCTGGGAATCCCTGGCACTGATCTGTGCCTCACCTGGCCTTGGCCTGCAGCCTTCTGGGACCCCCAAGTGGCACTGATGCGTGCTCTCCAGCACTTGGCCCCACCCTCCACTTGCAGCAGCCAGGGATTCCGCCGGGCCTCAGCTGGCCGCCTGGCCTGCTGTGGCCAGGGACTCTGCTGTGTCCCCCAGGCTGGGCATCTGCCTGCCTCCCAGACTGGTCAAGGACTCCGCCAGGAAACTGCCAGGCCTCTGCCTGCCTGCCTGGGCCAGGAACTCAGGGGGCCACAAAACCCGCCTCCTCCCTACCCTCTCTGCCTCCACACCAGCCCCACCCATCTGGCCAGGGACTCAGGAGGCAACATGACCCGTGCCCTCCCTCCAAAGCCCTCCTCCCAGCCAGAGACTGCTGGAGGCATGGGTTCCCTTTGTAAAGGCCACCAGGTGCCCCATCCCATCCCCTGCTGCTTGATCTGGCTGTGCCACACTCCAGAGCTGCCCCTGCAGCCAGAACTCCCTGGGTGGGGCAGTCCCAGAGGAGCTACACACTACACAGGGTCACTCCCTACAAAGATCCAGCAACAGAGTGATCCTGCCAGGGTCTGTTCTGGGAAAGACACCTCCCCAACTCTGAGGACGGTCATAGGCAACAGTGAAAAATAATCATGAGCTGGAATCAACAGAAAAATTCTGCCACTATGAATAATCAGAGTAGATCAACTCCCCCAAGGAACGACAAGGTAGATACAGCACAAGATCCCTTGAAGATGTCTCAAGAATTCAACAAATTCAAAGACAAAATGACCAAATATTTTGACACATTGAGATAAGAAGTTGCAGCCCTCAAAGATCTGAGAAATACATTAGAATCCCTCAGTAATAGAATGGAGCAAACAGAAGAAAGGATTTCTGACATGGACAACAAAGCTTTCAAACACTCCCTAACTTCCAAAGAAGAAGAGAAATGGAAGGCAAAAACGGATCATTCTCTTAGACAGCTCTGGGATAACTCGAAGAAAACCAATATTCACATTATAGGGATACCTGAAAATGATGAAGTGGCGTCACAAGGCACAGAGTCTCTTCTTTATGAGATTATGAAAGAGAACTTTCCAGACATGCCAAGAGATTCTGAAATTCATATAGCAGACAGTTTCAGAACCCCAGCATGACCCAACCTGAATAGGACATCCCCCAGGCACGTCATAATTAAGTTCACTAAAGTTAATATGAAGGAGAAAATTCTGAAAGCAGCCAGACGTAAGAAATCCATTATATATAAGGGGAAGAATGTTAGAATAACTGCAGATCTCTCTAATCAAAACTTTCAAGCTAGAAGAGAATGGTGATCGATTTTTAATCTCTTAAAACAAAAGAAAGTTCAACCCAGGATCCTGTACCCAGCTAAACTGAGTTTCATTTATGATGGAGAAATTAAATACTTTAATGACATCCACATGTTGAAGAAATTTGTTATAACTAAATCAGCTCTCCAGGATATCCTCAGACCTATCCTCCACAATGACCAGCGCAAACCTCCACCATAAAAGTAAACTCACCCAGAAACTTTTTATCAAATTTCATCTTCCACAATGATGAAAGGATTAAAAATGTCCACTGGACTTTCTAAAGGTTTATCACTGTTTTCAATTAATGTGAATGGTTTAAATTGTCCTCTAAAGAGGCATGGGTTGGCTGACTGGATACAGAAACTCAGGCCAGATATCTGCTGCATACAAGAATCTCATCTTACCTTAAAAGATAAATTTAGACTCAAGGTGAAGGGATGGTCATCTATATTCCAGGCAAATGGAAAACAGAAACAAGCAGGTGTTGCATTCTTATTCGCAGATACGATAGGCTTTAAACCAACCAAAGTAAAGAAGGATAAAGACGGACATTTCATTATTTGTTAAAGGTATTACTCAATATGATGAGATTTCAATTATTAATATTTACCCACCCAACCAGAATGCGCCTCAATTTATAAGAAAAACTCTAATAGATATGAGTAACTTGATTTCCTCCAGCTCCATAGTAGTTGGATTTTAATACTCCTTTAGCAAGTGTTGGATAGATCCTTCAAAAAGAAGCTAAATAAAGAAATTTTAGATTTAAACTTACCATTCAACAATTGGATTTAACAGACATCTACAGAACATTTCATTCTAATAAAATTGAATACACATTCTTCTCAGCACCCTATGGAAAATACTCAAAATCGATCACATCTTAGGTCACAAGTCTAACCTCAGCAAATTTAAAAGAATAGAAATTATTCCTTGCATCTTCTCTGACCATCATGGAAAAAAAGTTGAACTCAATAACAACAGGAATCTACATACTCATACAAAAACACGGATGCTAAATGACCTTATGCTGAAGGATAGATGGGTCATAGACGAGATTAAGAAGGAAATTACCAAATTTTTGGAACAAAATGACAATGAAGACAAGAATTATCAGAACCTCTGGGATACTGCAAAGGCAGTCCTAAGAGGGAAATTGATAGCACTGCAAGCCTTTCTCAAGAAAAAGGAAAGAGAGGAAGTTAACAACTTAATGGGACATCTTAAGCAACTGGAGAAAGAAGAACATTCCAGCTCCAAACTGAGCAGAAGAAAAGAAATAACCAAAATTAGAGCAGAATTAAATGAAATTGAAAACAAAAGAAATTTACAATGGATCAATAAATCAAAAAGTTAGTTTTTTGAAAAGGTCAATAAAATAGATAAACCTTTGGCTAACCTAGCCAGAAAAAAAGAGTAAAATCTCTAATTTCATCAATCAGAAATGGTAAAGATGAAATAACAACAGACCCCTCAGAAATTCAAAAAATCCTTAACAAATATTACAAGAAACTTTACCCTCAGAAATATGAAAATCTGAAGGAAATTGACCAATACTTGGAAGCATGCCACCTAACAAGACTTAGCCAGAACATAGTGGAAACGTTGAACAGGCCTATATCAATTTCTGAAATAGCATCAAGTATAAAAAAATCTCCCTAAAAGGAAAAGCCCAGGACCAGATGGCTTCACTTCAGAATTCTACCAAACCTTTAAAGAAGCGCTAGTACCTATATTATTAAACCTCTTCCAAAATATAGAAAAAGAAGGAATACTACCCAACACATTCTATGAAGCAAACATCACCTTGATCCCTAAAGCAGGGAGAGACCCAACAAGAAAAGAAAACTATAGACCAATATCACAAATGAATATTGATGGAAAAATATTTAACAAGATACTAACAAACATAATCCAACAAGACATCAAACAAATTATACACCATGACCAAGTGGGCTTTATCCCAGGATCTCAAGACTGGTTCAATATACGTAAATCTATAAATGTAATTTAGCACATAAACAAATTAAAAAATAAAGACCATGTGATTCTCTCAATTGATGCAGAAAAAGCTTTTGACAATATCCAGCATCCCATCATGATCAGAACACTTAAAAAAATTGGTATAGAAGGGACATTTCTTAAACTGATAGAGGCCATCTACAGCAAACCCACAGCCAATATAGTATTTTTTTTTTTTTTTGAGACAGATCCCCAAGCTGTCACCCTGGATAAAATGCTGTGGCATAACAGCTCATAGCTACCTACAATTCCTGGGCTCAAGCGAGTCTCTTGCCTCCGCCTCCCAAGTAGCTGGGACTACAGGCGCCCACCACAATGCCTGGCCATTTTTTGGTTGCAGCCGTCATTGTTGTTTTGCAGGCCTGGG
>CAUYON010052988.1:0-24584 GCA_963573935.1 Arctocebus calabarensis
GCGGGTATTTCTACTTCTCAGATGGTTTGTCCTAGCAGGTGGGGTTACAATCACACCCAGACATGTGGCCTCCCCTGATTTTGCATAAAATTGGTGTCACATCTTTGCTCCAGAAATTTAAGAGCCTGTAGAATTTTTCTTGGTTTTGTCTTCAAGGCTTTTGTTTTCTCTGTGACTCAGTATCTGGATGGCTGGCCCAGAGGGAAGCCGTTAGAGTGAGACCTGAGAGTTGGCTGGTGCCAGCCTGGGGTCGAGGAGCTGTCGCCTCTCTCTCTCTCTCTCTCTCTCTCTCTCTCTCTCTCTCTCTCTCTCTCACACACACACACACACACACACACACACACACGGGAGCCCCAAGAGGCCGGCACCCAGCTCACCTGCAAGCCAGGGCAGCAAGGGCCTCCCTCCACAAGGAGGTTGGAAAAGGGACCCCTGTTTTCCCAGTCTGCAGCCCAGAGCTCCTTCCTTAGGGCTCTGGCAGAGGAGAGCCTGGAGAGAAGAGCATCTTCCGAGCAGGAGAAAGACAGGGAGTAGGAGTAGGTGTACTGGCAAAGTGGTGCCTTGTCCTTTGCTCTGAGGGACTGTTGTGGTGAGAAAGGGTGCACTTGGCCTTCTCCTGGGAAACCCTGCCCCTGCCCCCGGAGCCCGAAGGAGAGTGTGCTTCCAATCCCCACTGCTGTGGGCACTCCTGCTTCTGAGCGGTCGACTCCTTCTCTCCCTCCTGGCTTAGCTGTCTTCTGTTGCTTCAGGCTTTTTCTGGGTCAGCAGCTGTCCTCTTTCCCCCATTCCTCAAGCCAACCCAAACCTCTTCCCCTTTCCTTGGCACTTTGTACATCTTCATGTTTGTTTCGCTTTGTTTTGTTTCTGGTTCTTCAGAGGCCAGAGGCCTGGGAGCAGAACCTCCCTCCTCCGATCCCTCTAGTCTGGTTGGGCCTCCACTCCTCTCCTCCTCACTCCTTCCTCCACCTCCCCCTCTTCTCCCTGCTCCCTCTCCTTCCAAGAATATGCCATTTCACAGAAAGTTCCATTTTCACAGCCCCGGTTATTTTCATGCACTTCCCTGTTCTAACATCACAGAGGAATGTCTGACATCATCTCCACAAGTGAATCCAGCGTTCACCAGCACCCCTCTACCTCTCTGCCCTCCTTCACCAGCTATTTGCTGCGTCTGATTATTCAAGCACCTTTTTTTCTTGTTCCTGGGACTCTG
This sequence comes from Arctocebus calabarensis, assembly GCA_963573935.1. Classification (NCBI taxonomy): domain Eukaryota; kingdom Metazoa; phylum Chordata; class Mammalia; order Primates; family Lorisidae; genus Arctocebus; species Arctocebus calabarensis. The sequence goes on from CAUYON010052988.1 coordinate 1,211, forward strand.
CTCCACCCTCAACCTTGAGGGTTATGTTCCTCCGCAAACATTAGAACTAGGCCCCCAAATTCATAGTTCTGGCTCCCAAACTTTTCTGCACACATAAAAATCACCTGGGGGAATTTTAACACTCCTATACCCAGGTCACACCCCATACAAATTAAGCCAGAACGTCTGGGGAAGGGAACCAGGCACCAGGAGTTTTTAAAGATCCCCAGGTGATTCCAACACGTGGCGAAGTTTGGGACCCAACAATGCGGAGCTGTGCTGAAAGGGGTTTAAAGGGTACAGCCACCTGTGCCCACAGAGCTTGGGGCATGGACCTGTGAAGGAGGGCTGGCACATTCTGTCTGCTGTGCTCCCGTCTGCTCCAGGGAGGCTGATAGGCCCTCTCCACAGCACAGGGTGCTGGGCCAACCCAGGGCCTCCCTGGAGCTAAGGGCCCAGGAAAGCCCTGGATGTGTGGGAGCAAGGCACTGGTCTGTCTCTCCTTCCTAGATGCAGGCCCCTGACCCTGACTGGGCACAGCCCTGATTCCTGCCCCTTTGCTATGAGTATAGCCACCTGGGCAGCAGGAGGTCAGCTGACGAGGCAAGCGGGGCTGTGGATTCTCAGATGTAACTCCTGAGGATTTTTGAAAAAACAGCCACACACATACACACGATTCAGTTAGTGGTGTTTCCCTGAAACCCACTGATGGCAGCCCTGGGAAGGTTTATCTCTGGCAGAAGTCTGGATGTTCTCATCCTCCACGGATCTACGCTGGTGGTTCTCAAACTCAAATCAGAAGCCTCTGGGGGCTTTGTTGAAACATAGATTGCTGGGCCCAGCCTGGAGTCTGACTCATAAGTCTGGGTCCCAGCCAGGCGAATTGCATTTCTAGCAAGTTTTGAGGTGCTGCTGCCGTCTGGGGGCCTCGGGTGCAGACCCACTAGTTCGCATCCTCTTTCCAAGTCTACTTCTAATTTGCCATAGACTGCAGTCAGAAGGAAAAAGCAACAGGAAGAAGTGAAAACAGGGAGGAAAGGCTAATGATATCCCATCTGTTGAAGGAAGATAGGGCTCTCTGCTGTTCCCCGGCAGTCCTGCCTCAGCACGGCCACCACATGGGCTCTGAGAGTACTTGTGTGGCGAGGTGGCCAGTACATGCAAACACGTGTAATGAATGCCGAGTATTATGCTCACTCCTGGAAAGACAATGTATGTACGTGGCTTTCTAAATGCTGAATAATTCAATAAAATACTGATTTAGCCTGATGTGCCCCAAAGCACGATATCCACGCACTACTGGGGATGACAAACTAAATCAGACACGAATAGGGTTTTTACCTTTCTGGAGCTTTCTATCGTACAGGGACGAAGATATTTAGCAAGTAACTGCAAAGGAGAAATACAAGATGCAGCTATCAGGCACACACACAAAATCTAACTTCCTATGACTAGACTCTTCCTTCCTTACACTGCCTATCCCCTGCTCACTCGTGCCAGATTATATATCTTGGGGAGATGGAATTGCCCCAACTGTGCTGCTAGTTGCAATGGGCTCACCTGGGTGGTGGTGACCCACAGAGCCAGTTAAAACAGCACATTAAATGTTTCAGCATCTTTTCCTGCTCATTCTATTTAAGATGAATTTCTAGCTCCCCCCCAGCTGGCAACAGCCTGGCAGGTTGCATGGGTGTTGCTATAATTCTGTCTTCCTAAAGGCTGCCAGGCTGGAGAGGGCAATGTGTCTGTCTGATGTGAACGAGTTGCTTAGCGGAGAATTCCAGCAACTCAAGAGAAACAGAGACAATACGCATCATTTGATGTCCTGGGGCCAGGAGCCAAGTGAGTGGGAGAGCTCTGTGGCCTTGACCAAGAAAGATGCTGGCTATGGCTCTCACATCCCAAAGCTCTCTTGAGAGCAGCTTATATCTATTTAAACTTTATTTTTCAGGCTGACCAGAAGAAATCTTACCCTCTTCCAGGAGTTATCTTTTTTCTCTGTGGGGATCGAAGGGTGACCACATAGAGGCAGGGAAGAGACATCACTCACATCTTTGAGGACAAGGACATTGTCCAGTCCATCTGTGCAGTGTTCTCAGGGCTTGATGGTCGATGTCTGCACTTGGTACAACACTTGGAATATGTGGTAAAGTTTATTTTTTTATTTTGGATTAATGTAAGGGTGCATACAATTAGGTCACATTGTTAGCATCTGCAAGGTAAAATCCGAGTTGTAGTTGTGACCTTCACCCAGAAAGTGTGCCCTTTAACTGTACATTGCACCCATTAGGTGAGAATTTACCAGACCCTTTCCCACTCCCCTTCTTGAATTACACCGAGTTTTTCCTCTCATATGTGCACACTGTTGTTAATCTACAAGTTTCAACTTAGTATTGAATACGTGGGATGCTTGATTTTCCATTCTTGTGATACTTAGGTGAGTACTTTCCAAATCCAGCTAAGTTATAAGAAAAGATACAAAATCTCATTTTTGTGGCTAAACAGTATGCCATGGTATACATAAACCAAAGTTTATTAATCCATTCATGTGTTTTTGTTTTTTTGAGACAGAGTCTCACTTTATTACCCTCTATAAAGTGCTATGATACCATAGCTCACAGCAACCTCCAACTTTTGGGCTCAAGTCGCTGGGACTATAGGCACCTGCCACAACACTGAGGTATTTTTGGAGTTGAGGTCTCACTCTGGCTCAGGCTGGTCTCAAACTCATGAGCTCAGGCAATCCACCACCTCCGCCCCACCAGTGCCAGGATTACAGGTGTGAGCCACCACACCTGGTCTCCCATTCATATGTTGAAGGGCACATGGTTGTTTCTACATCCTTGCCATTGTAAATTGAGCTGCTATAAACATTCAAATGCAAATGCCCTTATGAGAAAACGACTTTTTTCTTTTGGGCAGATAACTAGTAATGGGACTGTAGGATCAAATGGAAGGTCTACTTTTAGTTCTTTGAGAATGCTCCATACTTCTTTCTATAAGGCTGTACTAGTTTGCAGTCCCCCCAACAGTGTTCCCATCTCTCCACATCTATAGCTTTGGGACCACTGTCATTGGAGTTAGGCAATATCTCAAAGTGGTTTTGATTCGCAATTTCTCTAATAATTAGAGACAATGCGCAATTTTTCATTAGTTTATTGGCCATTCATCTGTCCTCATGAGAAAAGATTCTGTTCATGTCTCTTACCCAGATTTTAATGGAGTTGCTTGCTGTTTTTTTGTTGATTTTCTTGAGTTCTTTGTAGATTCTAGTTATTAGGCTTGTTTTGGATTTGTAGCATGCAAATATCTACTCCCATTCTGAAGGCTGTCTCTTTGCTTTGTCGATTATCTCCTTATCTGTGTTAGAAACTTTTAAACTTGATCAAGTCCCATTTATTTATTTTTGTTGTTGCTGTGGTTGTCTTTTGGGGGGGGTCTTCTTCATAAATTATTTCCAAGGCCAATATTGTTAAGAGTTTTCCCCACACTTTCTTCCAGAGTTTTAATCATTTTGTGTCTTATGTGTGAGTCTTTTATCTGCTGTGAGCTGATTTTTGTTAGTGACAAGAGGTGCAGGTACAATTTTAGCCTTTACATGGGGCTAATCAGTTCTCCCAGCACCATTTATTAAGCAGGGATTCTTTCCCCTAGTATATGCTTTTGTTTGGTTTATCAAAGATCAGATGGCGATATGAGGCTGATTTCATCTCTAGATTCTTTATTGTGTTTCAAAGGTCTATAAACCTATCTATTTTTGTGCCAATTCATGCTGTTTTGTTCACTATGGGCTTGTAGTTTTAACCTGAAGTCTGGTAATGTGATGCCTCCAGATTTGTTCTTATTTTATGGAGTTGTGCTAGCTATTCAGTTGGGACATTTCTTAAATTGATAGAAGCATCTATGACAAACCCACAAACATTGTACTAAAGGAAGAACTATTCCTTCAAGTTCTTCAAAGCACGACAGTGGAATTTTAGTGGGGATTGCATTAAATATGCAGATTGCTTTGGATATTATAGATGTTTTAACAATGTTGATTATTCCCAGTCATAAGCATGGTATATACTTCCATTTTTAAACATCTATTCCTTTCCTCAGTGATTCATAGTTCTCTCTGTAGATATCCTTCACATCCTTTGTTAAGTAAATTCCAAGGTATTTCATTTTCTTTGGAGCTGTTGTGAAGGGTACTGTGTCTTTGATTTGATTATCAGCTTGACTATTGTTGGCCTATATGAAGGCTACTGATTTGTGAACATTAATTTTATATCTTGAGATGTTGCTGTATTTCTTGATCACTTTCATGAATCTCATGGTTGAGTCCTTGGGATTTTCTAACTATGCTAGCATATCATAAGCAAACAACAATAGTTTGACCTCTTCTGTTCCCATTTGGATACCTTTGATATCCTTCTCTTGTCTAATTGCATTGACGGGGACTTCCACAGTGGACATCCTTATCTGGTTCCAGTTCTAAGTGGAAATGTTTTTTGTTTTTCTCCAGTCAGTATGATGTTGGCTGTAGATGGCTTCTATCAATTTAAGAAATGTCAAAAAAGGATGCTGAATTTTGTCAAATGCTTATTCTGTTTCTAGTGAGAGGGTCATATGGTCTTTATTTTTGCTTGTTTATGGGATGAATTACATATACCAATTTGCATATGTTGAACCCACCTTGCACCCCTGGGACAAAGCCCACCTGATTGTAGTGTTTTATATTTTTCTGATTTGTAGCTAAATTGGGTTTGCTAGGATTTTATTATTTTTGGTAGGGTGATATTTGCTTTGTAGGAGTTGGGGAGGGTTCCTTTGTCTTCTCAATGTTTTGGAATTGGTTCTGCAATATTGGTATGAGCTCCTCTTTGAAGGTTTAGTAGAATTCTGGTGTGAAACTGCCTGGTCCAGGACCTTTTTTTGTTGTTATTGCAATTCCAGTGCTTGATATTGATCTGTTCAAGTGTTCTATTTCTTCCTGGTTGAGTCTAGGGAGGTAGTGTGATTTCAGGAATTGGTCCATTTCCTCCATATTTTCAAATTTCTGGGTATAGAGTTTTTTGTAGTATTCAGTGGTGACCTTTTATCTATCTGTGGTATGTTATTTCCTCCATTTTTGCTCTTATGGAGCTTATGAGAGATCTTACTTTTCTGTTTCTAGTTAATCTGGCTAAAGGTTATTGATTTTCTTTTCTTTTCCAAGAACCAACTTTTTGTATTTTTAATCTTCTGAATGGTTCTTTTGTTTTTGATTTAATTCTGTGTGATGAAAGTTTAAATTCCAGGTTCCTTGCTTTGTGCCCATTGTCTGTGAAGAAATTCAGTACGAGAATCCAAGCTCCAGTAGAGGCTTAGGTAATGAGGATAACCCTTGGAGGCTTCCAAAGTAAAACAGGAAAACTAGGAAATGAAAATCCAAGATAGATTTTAAGGCTTTCTCAGTTCTTTCTTTGTACCCAGTTGATGTTTGCAGAGATATCAGCTATGCCTGTATATGATTAAATGGAGTATTTTTCCTTAGCCTTTTAAGAAAGACCCTCCCCCCACAAGGAGCACAGTTTTTTGAGTAAAAGTACTACAAATAATCTTACAAGATGATCCATTTATTAATATGGTATGTCATATTTAAGATATGTCCTTCACTTCTGGACAAAACAACTTTAATATTGGATCTACAGATTAGTAATCTCTTACAATAAATATCTCTAATTCATGGTCTGGCATCCATACTTGGAGTTTATTCTGCAGTGAAAACTTTCCCAAGATGGAACTTGTGATCAGAAGAGTAAGAAATGCAGATGGCTGCACTCTGGGATGGGGCTGGATATCACACCTTGGCTCTTGGATGTGAGCAGAATGGAAGTGCTGGCAGAGCATGGGATTTTCAGTGGTGGGAGGACCCAGTTTGTCTCCACTCCACTTGAGGGAGACTCATCCAAGATATGGGCCACAATGGCCGAGGTCCAGGAAAGTCAGTATAGAAGCCTTCATTGAGTATATGCCTTCTGAGGGAGAATCTTTCATAGAAAACCCTCTAGTACTGTTGGACCTTGCCTCTGAGCTACTGCCCCTTTACTGAATGTGCCTCAATCTCCTAGTTACTAGTGTTGTAGAACTTGGTTTCTTCCTCTCTCCTTGTCTCCTATTGTCATCCTTTATGGTTTCAATGAATGAATGGCAATGTAGTAGAGTAGAAAGAATGTTGCTATAAAGTCATGATAGACAATTTCAAATCTCAACTCTGCTGTGTATTCATTGTAAGATCTTGGGAAAGTTACTTACTCTCTTGTGCCTATTTCTTCATCTGTAACATGGATAATGATACTTATGTCTATGATCAAGGCCTCTAAAGCTCAAGAGAGCAAATGCTTGTAAAGATTGGTGGAAGGCTAAGTCTTCAATAAACATCAGCTATTATCATTGCTGAACTAAGGATTCTCTTCAGGCAATGTACAGATTACACTGAGTGAACATGAAGTGAACTATATTACAGAAGCAGTGGAAGGCAAAATAGCAGAAGACAGGCAAAAAACATTAAGTGGTCTAAATCTTTCCCAAAAGGGGAACAGTTAGATAAATTGCAGGGTATATGCTACAATTGTATTGTGGAATCCAAATGTCATTTGTGGTTATCCTCTGAGATTCAAAATTGGCTTGAATCATATCTTACACATAGTGACAAGTCCCAGGGGACAATCCCATAAGGACTTGGTGGCGGGGGTGGAGAGAGGTTGTAGTTTCCTTATTCATTTCTGTCACTTCCACAGCACTTCAGCATGTGAATGACCTTGCTGTGCTGTCTGCATGCTTTCTTCTTCCCTACTTATACCACATTGAACCCTACCCTCATTTGCCCACTCCCCAAGACAATGGTGATAAAAAGCTGTGTATCTGCTTTTACTGCAGAATTGGAACAATGAAGAAGACTTATATCTTAGCAACACAGTTTGTAAAAGTCCTTTGCCCTCTTGCCACCAGGGAGTCTTATTTAATAAGACTCCTCTCTGGAGGTTCCAGTCTCTAGTCCTATGGCTTAGTTCCAATTTCTGTCTTCTGCTGTTTTACCCTCCAATCTCTGCAAATTGTCTCTTCAGAAGTGATTTGAAGTGGGTCTCCTTCTTGATGTGGGGGTGGGGGGTGTATCACTTTCTATTATAAATACGTCTATAAAAACATCTTCTGAAACAAATGCAATTTTGCCTTAACGAGATCCCTTATGCTATGTCCTGTTGTATATTTACATATCTATAAGCTCTTTTAGGGCTGGAACCTGTGCCGGATCTATGTCTTGGGAGGCAGAACGATACACTGCTTCACAATCCATGTGCTGGAGCTAAACTGCCTGGGCTGGAATATTGACTCTATACTTACTAGTCATGTAACATCTTAGGAAGTAGATTATAGAGAAGATTGAAATAAGATAATACAGTTAATAAACTTAAACCAGTGTCTCAGACATTCACTGGGCACTCAGTAAATATCTGCATCAGTTACTCTTGGGTGGACCATTTGCTGTTGGTTTGCAGTGACCAGCTTGATGAATGGCGGCATTTGCCATTCCAACCTGGCAAGAGGCCTTTAATTACACTGGATGTGAGTAACCAGTATCCTGATGACATAGAAAGATGAAGAATGGGTTTCAGATAAATTTTTCCTTGATAAGATTATAGTTCACATATCTGGACACTTAAATAAAGGAAATTTTTACATAACCAGGCTTGAGAAAGGAGTGGAAAAGAGTTACAACAGTTTCATCTAAGCAGTGAGACAAGCCACAAACCCTTTTAAAGCTTCCTTTCCCATTACTAACCGCTTAACAATGAAGATTCATTTGGGGGCTTCTTTCGATATACAGAATAAAACAAGGCAAGTTTAAAAATTATTTATTTGAATTTCAGAGAAAGAACAAGTATTGCATTATAAAGACTAGCTTCAAAGTATGAAATTGTCTGTTATTATTTCTTTAGGTACTATAAACCAACATATAGTATTCCCTCACCTACTCTCCTTATTTGTAACATGTTCTTTAATTATCATGGCTACAAACTTGGAAAGAAAATCCTGGTGAAATAGCACTCTAATACTCTCTCGTCAAGTTCTAATGGTTCCATAAGTGAAGCACTGTTACCTCAATCATACTTGGCAACATGATGTGAACAGGAAACTAGTATCTCTGAGGCTAGTAGTACCTAGTAGTTTCCATCTAAAACTCTTTTTCCTCATCATCTCCTCTATCCTGGTGACTGGCCTGGAAATTAGGGCTGGTATGAGTTAACATGGTTTAATATACATTTGCTGTGAAAGTTAAACTGCTCCTTTCTGGCTGGGATTAGCATACTGGGGTATATGCACAGCCTCCTGGTTTATTTAACTAATGATTGCTAACTTCCCCAGGGGCAACAGTGTAGTGTTTGTTGATCTTGGTATTATGATTTATTTACTCCTTGGTTCTCAAGCCTAATGTAATTAAGCCTTTTAGTGTAATAAATCCTTAATGCTTAAAGTTAGCAAACCAATATGTTGAAAATGATGTCCACTGTGTGACAGTGGCTACCCACGACATGATTCATACATAAGACTGAACTTCCTGATACCTTTGTCATTCTTTTTATAAATTCTATGGCACCTGACAGCTAACAACAGATATTAGAACAAACTGCTAAAAGTTTTAGTCTTATCTAAAATAAACTTTCTTTTAAGCTTATTCATTAAAAATATAAGTTAATACAATACATTCTGCTAGGAAAAAAATGTATTTCTTTATGTGCATAGTTCTTTTTGGACTCTCATAACGTCTTTAGGTAGTCTAGTATTCTATTCCCCAAATAATTAAAAATCAATCACAAACCCTGTGAGTGGGGGAAAACAGAAATTTCACAAATAGGAGTGGGGCAATAACAATTTTAATTGTTATTAGGGGTAAGGATGAAAATTTTTTATGTTTGTCTTTCTTTTAGGCTTCATTCTTTTTAAGGTAAAAGTTATAATTGGTATTTATATTAGCAGCAAAGATCATAATTTCTATAAATTAAAATGAGCCAGGACTGATGAAAATAACATTCTGGTAAGGAATATGGGATCCATAGGTGATAATGGGTGTCTATCAATTTTGGCCATAAGCAATCTGACTTGAATGGTTAATTTGTATGAAACAGCCGATAGCATGAAAAGGCCTCAGTCTGCCAAAGGAAGCTGAGTCAGCCCGTCAGTATGCAAGGGATAGAAGGCTTTCATGCACAGAAATTTCCATGAGGTCAGACTACAAGGGGGCATTGGATCAGACTCTGGCTCTTCAGGCTGTGAAAGCAAAAGTGGTTACTTCTAATAAGTTGTTGAAATTGGAAGTTGCTTTGAAAGTTTTCAATGTGTTAGAAAGTCAAATACAAGTTTTTTCCTGTCATACATTCCTGTCAAATTTCAGAACCTGAGCTTAGAAAAATGGCAAGAATCAAAAAAATTAGTATGAAAGTGGTGAAGAGCTTGGGAGTTCTCCAGCATTAATCATGCTAAATGCCACACTGACAGGGCCTTATCAGCACCCCAGCTGCTGTGACACTGAGGACTACACACGTATGAGGAAGGGTCAGGCCAGTGGATTTAATCAGGACTCTTTAATCAGTGTCTCTTTAAAAGTGATAGAAAAATCAGTTTGAATCCCAAGTTCCTTGCCTTTTCCTAAATTGATTTGGAACATTCAAGAATGACTCATACAACACTGCTGCTTTCAAATACCTCTTGTCTACTTACTTCTTGCTAGCAAGGAAAGTCAAGGACATGTCAGTTTTGTGCTGGAACTTGTAGTCATTTAAAATAAATTGGAAGATGCTCTGAGCTTTTATAATTATGAAGGATTTTTTATGTATGAGAACATAAACCCAACGCAATAATCCAATGTAAAGTTTCCATACTACACGGATGGCAAACAATACATCTGTCTTAAGACTGATCCTTTCATATTAACTCCTAACTTTGGAGTTAGTTTACAGTAACAGTCTAATGAATCAGAGTCCCTGTGTTGCCGGTATGAGTTAACTCCAAGAGGTAAAGGCCCCTAACTACTGACTCAATAGTTAACATGAGGAAACATCCACTTACTTTCATTAAACCTAAAAATTGGGGACTTTCAACAAGGCAGAAAGATGGTTCCCAACAGTCTCCATCATCACTTCCCAAGATTGTAGTGTTACTGGCCCAAAGGGCACAAAATCATCTAGTAACAGGAAGACTTGACTCCTCTATGAGTTCACCTAATTTTATCACAAGTTTGCAAAGTCCCATTTCAAAACTTAATAAATTAAAAAAAAAAAATATATATATATATACATATCTCCCACAATTTCTAGCTGCAACCCCTAGAAGTCAATCCCATCTCCCCACCCCTTGCCCCAAGTAAGCCCAGATGACCACTTAATTTATTAATCTGGCATAGCAATTTTCCACTTCCCAAAGGGCCTTGTGTTGGCTCACAAACATTAATAGAAACTATTACTGTGCCCAGGGATTAATAGTTATACCAGCAATTTAAAAAGTAGAATATTTCTTTGCTTTTGTCAGTTGCCTTTCACTCATTTCCTGAAACTCTACCTTGAGGAGAATCCTATTCCCTCAGCTCAAAGAGGTTAATTCAAGAGCAGGTAATGACAAGGAGCTGAACGGCCAGTGAGGGAAAAGAAAACGCAAGGCTCCTGAGTGCTTGGGCACATCACTTCACTGGTACTCTTAGCTCCACGGCTGGGGCTGCCAACCCTCCCAACATTTGCCAACTCTTTAGCTGTGACTCCCTCCTAAGTGTCACCTTTAAGAGAGCCATTACCATTGGTGAACATGACATATTTGAAGTCTTTAGTCTGAGTAGTTGCTAAAACAAAAGCAGAAAAGCTGGGAATAGAGGGATAAAGTTAAAGCAAAGTGCTTTTCAGTATCAACTGAAATGATATAGATTTTGCCCTTCATTCTGTTGATAGGACATATCCCAGTGATTATTTGTGAATGCTGAACCGTTCTTACATCTCTGGGATGAACCCCACTTGATCATGATGAATGATCTTTTTATTGTGTTGTAGTAAATTCAGTTTGCCAGTAGTTTGCTGAGGATTTTTGGATCTATGTTCATCAGAGATACTAGCCTATAGTTTTCTTCCTATGTTGCATGTTGTTCTGGTTTTGGTATTAGGAAGATACAGGCCTCATAGAATGAGTTTGGGAGTAATCCTTTTTCCTTGATTTTTTAGAATAGTTCAGGTAGGATAGGTATTAGTTCTTCTAAAAGGAAAGTGCTCAGAAGTAAGTACATGTGATGGGTCCTTCTTGTGTGAGTCAGTGCAAAGGAGAGGAGGGAGCTCCTGACATCACTACACACATTCTGTGTGTTTATCTAGCAGAACGAGGGAGTTTCAGCAGAATATTCAGCAGCTGGGGGACAACTATGTAGCCACTGCCTACTGGCCACAGTCACAGCCTCTTGTTGGTCTAATTCACATTACAGAGTGTGAGGAGTAGATCAGGGGACATTGTCCCATGAAAAGACTGCCCAGTAGCCCAATGATCTTCTAGGCATTTGCTTTAAATTCCTTGGCACCCATTAGAAGAATGGTCCCCAGAGAAAACTTTCTCCTCTGAAAATCACCCAGGCTAGCCAAATCAGAGGGGAGTGCTTCACAGACATAAAATGGTTTGTAACGTGGAAGAAGAGGAAGGTTAATTAGCACTTTACAAATTCCAGATTTGCAGGTAATAGAACAAGAGAGCCTTCCTTTACTGGCTTGGGCAGAGAGGCACCTGTCCAGAGAGCTAGATATGTTGGTGAGTCTTTAAAATGTTCAAGAGCCAGGCCTAATTTCACAGGCAAAAAACTAACAGGCTGCATGTAAACCTTGAGAGCTGATATAGTTTCCCTTTCCCTATCTTGCTAGGAGTACTAAAAATTGAGGGATACAGTGTGGAACGGAAAGGGGAGAAATAGGACATGGTAAGTCAAGAGGGGGTGAGAACAAGTATTTGTAGAATGAGTTCTATCAAGAAACTGAAAAGTGTTAGAGAAAGAGCAGGAGAAAGAAGTGCTTTAGAAGTTGAAGGTACAACATCAGAGAGATCACCCTGAGATTCGCTTCTGTGAATTCATCAAACAAAACATAATTTGTTTTTTTTTTAAACAATGGAAGACAAAAGAGTTAATTCCTTCATTGTCTTTTCACTGAAAAAACGGAAAATTATTGCCATATTATGGGATGCACTCCCTCAATAAGAATATACTCTGCTGAACTGCCTGTCTGCACTGCTTTCAGGAATAAATGCTTGTTAATTCTCAAGAGAAACAGCTGCCTTGCTTCAGTCTAGAGTCACCTCCATGATCCTCAGCTAAATTTGGTGTCATATTAATAGGTGATGTGTGATGTGGTGGGGCCTCACAATGAAAATGCAGGATCTGTGTTGTGGTCCCAGAAGCCATGCCCTAGATGACTAAAGAGAAAACTTACACATGTGTGCTAGTATTTGGTGGCCTAGATCTTCTATCGGTAGCTGTAAGCTTTAAGTCTTAAACTATAATTGCATCAAACTTTCAATTTGAGAGCTATCTCTTTCTCTCCAAACTCTACCACTGACCCTTCCCTTCCGTATCATTCTCCTAAATTTGCTACCCACCCTGACCCCCAAACAGTTATTCATCAAGGTGTGAACCACAAATCCTAAGTAAAAATAAACTTTGCCAACTGGGGGTTTTCCCTTTTCCCTAAAGCTCCAAATTGTTTTGTCTCTTTCTGAACTGTTTTGGCTGTTCTGGTTTTGAAATCTGTCTTCTCAAATAAGCACAGTACCCAGAATGGTTTTGTATTAAGTGAATGAAAGGTCCATCAGTGGAAACCATCTAAACATCTGTGTGCTGTACAGCTTTAAAAAAAATTCACTTTACTTCATCAACACATCAAATAGCAAAAAGGGGAGGTGGATCTTATTTGAAAAAAGTTGACTATTTAAAAAGAAAACAAATACAAAGGGCACAGCCGTTTAGAGAGGTACAGAAAATATCCTCAGTTGGTAACATGGGAGGATGCGAGGCTACATCTGCCACGGAAGACATGTTGTTCTCTTGTGTCTGAATTCCAGTGTGTTTTCCAAGTAGATGGTAAAAATGCAGCAGCAGCCTTTTTCTCTCTGTCTCCCCTTGAATTCTAGCACAAGACAGGTCTCTGCCTGCCACCAAGAAGGCAGAATAAAAGCAGCATTTCTCTCACCCAATCTTCACCTTGGCAGGGCACCACTCTTAGTTTTCCATCGTAGCTGCAGGTGCTATTGTAATGACTCAGGGATCGTGCTGACAACGTGGGTTGTGTCCGGGGCTGCTGGAGGGGAACCAAAGAAGGTGTTGGTTTGATTCCTCTGCTGATCTCGGAGGTAGGGAGGAACTGATGAGCTTTTGATGTGGAGGATCCTGGTGTCCATCACCTGACAGTCAATCTGCATCATCACTTCATAATCTTGCCCATTGATCACATTCTCTGCAGAGGAATATACACAAAGAATAAACATTCAACAGAACGTGCATCTCTGCCTTAAGCTTCAGTCCCAGAAAGACATAAATGTCCTTTAAGGGTGTGAACTAGCAGTGAACTTTCAAGGGTGCAGAAGAACTTTATCCAGTCATTAAGCAGAGCTACAGCTTGGCTGGGTGCCAGGATGGCCTGTCCTTTCCCCAGTTTTAGTTCCCAAGGAGCCTGCATTGACTCATAAGAACTCAAGCAACTGCCAGAAGTAACACTACAAAGTGTCTGTCCCAGACACGGCACATCTTGTCTGATTTCCATGCAGGGAATCACCATGATTGGAGCAACTGGAACAGAAGGGGTTTTTCACAGGGAGCACAGGGATAAATACATGGGAAGAAACAATCGTCAGGAGAACCAACATACCAGGTGAGTGGTAAGGAGACACATCTGACAATTATGCTAGTTCCCAGAAATCACTAACACATCCCCTCCATATTGAGGCACTTTTCATTTCCAGAGTTCCTCATTGCTGGTATAAAGAGCAAGCACAAATGAATACACATTTGTGCACACCATTGCTGGTATAAAGAGCAAACACAAATGAATTGAAAGGAATACTATGGAACCTACAGGTAAACTACAGGGGATTTGCAGAAGGGAACAGGAAAAGCATGTGGAATCATACTTACCACATATGCGGTAACTCCTGAGTTTAAAATCTAGAGACACATACTATTTCATTCTTCTTAAGAGAATGGAAACTGTTTTAAGGAGAGGACCAAATTACTCCCTGATTTGTAATTGTGGGTGGTCATGTTCCAACTTGTAGTCAATGAAACTTGTGCATAAAACTGATGAAAGATTATAAATAGATAATATTTTTCAAGCCCAGCTGAATAATCACTGCAATTGAGCTAGAAGATGTGTGAACTTGGAAGAATGCTGGGTAGTTAACGTGGTATCTGAGTTTGTACTTAACATCTGTGAGTCCAGAGCTGGGTGTGGGAATGGGGAAGAGACTGTGGTGACACAGTTCTGTGCTGTCTTTCTATGTTGACAACACAGAGCCAACCAGAGATATTTAAAATTAAACACATGGCTTCTCTAGGACAAAGGATTGAATTCAAAAGTAGAATTCTTCTATTCCATTATTTTCCTTTTTACTTTGACACTGTGTATGCCAAGCATAAAACTGGAGAGAGAAGATCCAAAGTGTGACACGTGATAATCAGATTCCATTGTTGCGTTTGGGAAAACTGAGCTGTGGAACTTCTCACTTGGGAAGCTGGAAAAGATTTTCAGCGACCATCTAGTCTAGTGGTTTTCAACTTTCCTAATGCCACGACCCTTTAATACTGTTCCTCATGTTCTGGTGATCCCCAATCATAAAATTATTTTCATTGCTACTTTGTAACTGTAATTTTGCTACTGTTATGAATCATAATGTAATTATCTGATATGCAGGATGCATTTTCATTGTTACAAAGGGGTCATGACCCACAGGTTGAGAACCACTGATCTAGTCTGAGATGTCCTAAATTAGGGTCAAATTTACAGACTTTATGGGTTTGTAAGTTCCTTAAAATTGTATGGGAATTTTTATTTGTGTGTGCATTACTTTTGGAGAGGGGACCCATCAGATTCTTAATGAGGTCTGTGATTCCCCCCAAAGTTAAAAATAACTAAACAGATCTAATAATTTATCAGTTTTAAGTGCTCTGAGCAGATGATAAATTCTATTTTGAATTCAATGGAAAACATCATTCCTCCACTTCTATTGGTCACTTATCTATTCCAATGTTTAAAATAGTCTCCACTGACAATAAATTTCCTATTACAAGTCTTATAAATCTCTTCTGTTACAGTTGGAGCCAATTTCCCTCTTTCCCTGCTTTACCAGAGATGAAGAACAGCTGCTTGCTGCTGTGTATTAACTAACTCTACCTATTCTTTAAGACCATTGTTAGAGAAGCTTAACTCCAATTTTACAAGTCCTCTATCACATTATTTGCATATCTTTAGAGAATTAAATTTGAATGACTGTAAGTCAGCCAAAGTATCTTATCAAAGTATTTTCCAAAAAGAAGATGGAAGAAAAACATCCTACTAAAAGGTTTGGAGTCATTTCATTCAGAACATGTGACTAAGTTCAGATTTCAAGGCGCCACACCAGCCATTTCCTTTTGGAATTATAGTCCCTCTCGCCTCATTTTAGAAAAACTGGAGAGTGTGTGTGTGTGTCTGCGTGCGCATGCACTGTGGCATACAAGACCAAATAATGGAAAACACATGTATCATAGACATGCAATACACATTACTAATTTTAACTGGTTTCCTGGATTAACTCAGAATCCAGATGACAGTTTAAGATCAAGACGAGGTTCTCTAATATGGCTCAAACCACCTGCAGAAGTCATTAGCGCCGTGTGTCTGCTATGGTTTAAACTGATAACTGGAGTTCTTTAATACCTTAAATATCAATAAGAGATGGAAAACCTTGGAATGTAAACTCAGGTTCTTTGAGGGAAATCTAAAGCTGTGATCTAATTCCAAAACCTAGGAGTTCCTGGCCATGGCTGAAATGGCATCCTTATCTGAAGCCCAACCAGGAGGAGACTCAGGCTAGACTTAGTCTAGGTGGCTTTAAAATGGGTTTATTCTTCACTTCCTCTTCTAAAGGTAACAAGTTCTAGGCCAAGGAAATAATCAATGTTGACAGAAGAAGACTATCAGATAGGATATGAATGCCTGAAGCTGAACTCAGGAAGCCCCTCCTGAAGGACAAGCTGGATGCTTTACACCGGGAGTGCCATGCCATTACGTGTCCAACAAACCCAGCACCTCTAAGGAATAGTTAAAGGGGCTAAGCAACATTCTGCGGGAACTGGTTCTTTGGGTATTTCAGTCCTAACCCTCCTTGGGTAGTTAATGAGGCAGTCTCACCATTACTGATAATGTTCTAATTATTTTAATTAAAGGAAGACAAATTGGGAAACAGTTCATGATAACTCTTTATCTTCGCAGGCCCCTTGTGGGCTTCTGGGCATCTGTATACCCAGTGTGCATCCAGGAGCAGCAGAGAGGCTCCAAATCTCTATTTATTTATTTATTTATTTTTTGTAGAGACAGAGTCTCACTTTATTGATCTCCGTAGAGAGCGCTGGCGTCACTCAGCTCACACCAACCTCCAACTCCTGGGCTTAGGTGATTCTCTTGCCTCAGCGTCCCAAGTAGCTGGAACTACAGGCGTCCACCACAACGCCCGGCTTTTTTTGTTTTGTTTTGCAGTTTGGCTGAGGCTGGGTTTGAACCCGCCACCTTTGGTACATGGGGCTGGCGCCCAACTCACTGAGCCACAGGTGCCGCCCCCAAATCTCCTTTTAATAGTGGCAGATGAAGCTTCTGTGTTATCCTTTAAAGCTTTGAGTTCTATTAAAAAGTACCACACCTTTGATTATTGCTTACAATTTGCCCCTCACTGTGAATAAAAAATGAAAAATAGGTTCTAACTGGGGAGATACCTGAAAACTCTAGGGGGCTAGATGGGAAGGAGAAGGGCCTCTGAAGGAAAATGCAGGCAGTGATGTGAGAGGCTGAGGACTGGCTGCACCTGTTCGTTAAGGACTAGGTCTCCACTGCTAACGTGCAAGGCTCTAGAGAAGAGAAAATGTCACAGTCACAGGTTTTCTAAGAAGGGGGAATATGGGCAGCATTAGCTTAGGAAGCTGAGAGCTGAGGTATGTAGACAGATCGCTACACCATTTTTAAAATGTGTACTTCACGAAAAAAAGAGCTTGACTATTTGGGAAAAATAGAACCAAAGGAACAGTATTGGAGTGAAAAATGTTAGAAGTTCCCTCTTTCTGTTCCATTAGCACACATTTGGGTACTACACAAATGGGTATAAATTTTATGTTCTGGGCCTTCTGAAATCAGCAGAAAGAAATGAAACACTGATCTAAGTCAGGAAAAAGGCAAAAATATGATTGCTTCAAATTTCAAAATTAATCAGGCAAACGAAAAGGAAAAGAGAGAAATAGGCTCAAACATCAACACTAAAATGTGATTCTGAATGCCCAGAAGGGTTGGGAAAGCCAGAAAAACTGTCTGGACATTGAAGGTGGAAAAACTCTAGGCAACGTGGAACTCTGAGTGGCCTGTAAACACAATAACTGAAGTAAGTGCAGCCTGCCAAGAGGCTGTTAGCTGGCAGATGACTAACACACGAGCCAGAACACTGACCATAAACAGAATTAAATATCCAAAAATTTTACATACGTTTTCATTTTAAAAACCAACAAGATTTCACCAGTGCTTTGCAAAGAAGTATATGTTATAAAACAGATTTCTACTCAGACACTAACCCTGTGTTAGCTAGACTAATGACGGGCAGTGCTGTGCTATCGGTGCTGGAACCCAGGGGGGTGTAGGGTATGTGTGTGGGGGGGCCTGGCAGCCAGATAAAGATCACCCATTCAGGGGCCAGAGGTATCTGCAACCACAACACACGAAAAGCAGGGAACTGGGAATTCAATAAACAAGGAAGTAGCAAAATATCTCACTTCCACAGAGGATTCCAAGAATTTCCATAAGCTGACTCCACCATACCACCCTTAACTCTGGTTTTCAACCTGAGCCCTGGTTTTGACCACCCCAACATGGCATGTGTTGCATCTTTGCTAGCTTTTTTTTTTACTCTGCTTGGCTCAAAACAAAACAAGAAAAAACTTTCCTGCTCTTTCCTCCCCTGTTCAACTCTTAATGTTTTAAGGTCCACCTCTAACAAACCTTCCATGAGAATGGCAATATTGATCTTTTTCCTTATAATCAATTTATAAATGTTCCTTATAAATGAAAAATGTTGATATTTATAGAAAAGAGGATCCTTAAGAAAGGCCTGGCAAAAATTGGGATGGGATGAAATTGAGCAAGTGGTGGAGGTAGTAAAAGCAGAACCTCACTCATCAGTGGGGAAGTGCACTGAGTGAATGAGTGCCAGTCATTCCGTAAGACGTAAATGCCATGCGTGTTTCCCACTCAAAGAGCTTTTCTGGAGGTGCAAATGCCGTGCATGCTTCCCACTCAAAGAGCCTTTCTGGAGGCGTAAGGTAGAAGGCATGCAGGGAGTAAAGAGCTCCTAGCAACTGCCAATTGTGCCCTTTGTGAAGAGCAATTAAAAAATAGAATTTTTGGGGAGGCGCCTGTGGCTCAGAAAGTAGGGTGCCGGCCCCATATACTGAGGGCTGCAGGTTCAAACCCGACCCCAGCCGAACTGCATCAAAAAATAGCCGGGCATTGTGGCAGGCGCCTGTAGTCCCAGCTACTCGGGAGGCTGAGGCAGGAGAATCGCCGAAGCCCAAGAGATGGAGGTTGCTGTGACTCTACGGCACTCTATCGAGGGTGATAAAGTGAGACTCTGTCTCTACA
This sequence comes from Arctocebus calabarensis, assembly GCA_963573935.1. Taxonomy (NCBI): domain Eukaryota; kingdom Metazoa; phylum Chordata; class Mammalia; order Primates; family Lorisidae; genus Arctocebus; species Arctocebus calabarensis. Next base: position 20,098 of record CAUYON010052988.1, read on the forward strand.
AAAAAAAAAACAAAACAAAACACTACCCTTAAAAAAAAAAAAAAAAAAAAAAAGGGCAGTGCCTATGGCCAAAGGAGTAGGGAGCCGTCCCCATATCCTGGAAGTGGTGGGTTCAAACCCAACCCTGGCCAAAAACTGCAAAAAAAAAAAAAAAAAAGAAATAGAGTTTCTATGACAGGAGGGATTTAGGATGGAGAAAGGCAGGGAAGGAAGGAAGGGGGGGTTTCACACATTGAACTGTAACACAATCAAAACTTAGTAACTGTTATAATGGTGCTAAGGACACTAAGCAATGGGATTTAGATGATAAAGAGAGCTTACCTGGTTAAATGATCTAAAGTGATGTCACAAAACAAGTGTGTGGACCTAAATAGAATATATAAACTCTACCAACTGAGGCTGGGTATGGTGGCTCACACCTGTAACCCTAGCACTCTGGGAGGCTAAGGCAGGTGGACTATTTGAGCTCATGAGTTTGAGACCAGCTTGAGCAAGAGCAAGACACCTTCTCTACTAAAAATAGAAAAGTTAGCTGGACATCAAGGCAGAGGCATGTAGTCCCAGCTACTCAGGAGGCTGAGGTAAGAGGCTCACTTGAGCCCAAGAGTTTGAGGTTGCTGTGAGCTGTGATGATGCAGGGCAATCTAGCCTGGGTGACAGAGTGAAATTTTATCTATAAATAAATAAAATGCATTAAAATCTACTAACCCTGAAGGGGCATTTCTAGCTGTCATGATGACTGAGGGGTATTACAAGAATCTAGTGAGCAGGGGCAGGAATGCTGGTCATTCTGCAATGCACAGGAATAGTCCCACACAACAATTGTCTTGTATCTCATACAATTCACAGTGGTTACAAAAACTTGATTATTACTTTATTAGTCTAGAACTTCACTGTTTTACATTTAAAGTACTTTTATAGGGGTTTAATATGCAATAAATTTCCAGGAATGAAACTACTGAGTAGTAATTTATTTCATTTATTTAATAAATTCTTAGTATTTTTGTGTGATAAGCACTGTACATCCAATTCTTACACCTTCTTAAGTCAAGGACTATTGTGATCATCATGACCATTTTGTAGATGAAGAAGTAAAACACATAGGCATTATGAGACTAGCTCTCAGATGGCAAATGGCAGAGTAGAAGATTCAAACCTAGACAGTGTGGCCTCAGAATCCATTCTTATAACCATTCTGCTACACTGGGGGGATTATCCTTTTCTGAACTCAACCAATAATTATCATTTCAGAAAATCACCTATGGCAAAGACACTGTTGGTATTTCAGTCACCTTCAGAATATACTCTGATCAGTCTGTATTTGTTGTACTCACAGGGGTGGTGTGTGTTGCCACAAGCACCTGACTTGTTCACTGTGTCTTCTAGTGCAGTAGAAGCATTACAATATGTAATATATAATAGAATGCCTGAATATTATATTTTAATTAATTCAGCAAACACTTAATTTCTACCACGTGCCAGGCACGGAGGATATAGTAGTGAATAAAACACAAAGAAACAAAACTTGTCCTCACAGAGCTTGTTTCTTTTTTGAAAATTATTTTAATTTTTTCAGGGTTCTCACTAAACAGCTCAGGATGGACTTGAACTCCTAGGCTCAAGTGATCCTCCTGGCTTGGCCTCTTGAGTAGCTGGGACTATAGGTATGAGCCATTGCATCTACAGAATTTAATTCTTATCAAAGGAGAGAGTGAGAGAGTAGAGAAGTGAAATAAGTAAAGTATATATTAACAGAATGTTGAATAAATACTATGGAAAACTGAAGCAGGGAAGGTGGTCAGGGAGTGAGGGTGTGGGGTGGGGTGGAACAGCAGCTGCAGTATTAGATGCAGCGCTCCGTGGAGGCTTCCCCGAGGACATGACCTCCAAATCCAGACCTGCGGAGGCAGTGCAGGAAGAGCTGCACACACGACCAAGCTTCTGGGAGGACATGTCAGTGGAGAGGACTGGCGAGCAGCAGAAAACAGGGATGAGGAATGACACTCGGCAGGGGAAAGCAAGGCAAGAATCTGTGCAGTTGAAAGTCACCTGCAGACAAAAGACAGATGGAACCCTGGGACCACATGGCATCACTCTTGGGGAGAGAATTTTGGGAATGCCTGGATTAAGGATAGGCGTGTGGGAAAAGAGAAGGTCTGTAGTTCCATCAAATACCAGGGAGAACACTTTTAACTGAGAAACCAGTATGTAACCTTTGTTCATTCAATAATTACTTGAGCACTGATTACAGACTGTGTAATGGCCAGGCACTGTAACAGATTCTTTTTTTTTTTTGAGATAGAGTCTCATTTTGTTGCCCTTGGTAGAGTACCGTGGCGTTATAGCTCACAGCAACATCAAACTCTTGGGTTTAAGCAATTCTCTTGCCTCAGTCTCCCAAGTAGCTGAGACTACAGGTGCCTGCCACAATGCCCAGCTATTTTTTTATTTTTTATTTTTTTTGGAGACAGAGCCTCACGCTGTCACCCTGGGTAGAGTGCTGTGGCATCACAGCTCACAGCAACCTCCAATTCCTGGGCTCAAGCGAGTCTCCTGCCTCTGCCTCCCAAGTAGCTGGTACTACAGCGCCCCCCACAACACCCGGCCATTTTTTGGTTGCAGCCGTCATTGTTTGGCGGGCGGGGCTGGATTCGAACCCGCCAGCTCAGGTGTACGTGGCTGGCTCCTTAGCCCGTCGAGCCACAGGTGCCAAGCCTAATTATTGTTTTTACTTTTGTATAAATGTTACATTCAACAAAAGATTTATGACTACTTAACAAAATACACAGCATGCTATGAGATAGAGTCCGCATTTATAACAGATGAAGCAAAGGGCTTCAGGAACAAGAACTTTAGAATGAGAACTGGAAGTTGGGGTTGAGAATCGTCTGCACACGTTACGTGTTAGGAGCTTTTTATTCTTGAGAGAATCGGGCCGTGCATGTGGCTGTGATGTTTTCAGAAACCAACTTAAGGAAGACCCGATCAGCTTTATGATTCACCGTATTTCGTTAGATAAAAAAAAACCAAGTCATTGCTCATGAATATTCTAATTTTTTTCCTTTATGTGCCCAGAAGTAAATTTCTCTTGTGGAGAGAGAGAAAGAGAGAGAGAGACACCTTCCTAGCTGAAACATGGGAGACAATATTCTTCCAGTACTTTCACAGTGAGCTTGCTGATAATTTCCTACTACACAGTCTGATAGAATTATTCCTCCAAGCAACAAAGTAATATATCCGTGGAGAACAGAGAGAACGTGCTTGAGGAGAGATGCTTCCTGCTGGAGTGGCACAGTGAAGGACAAGTTTAAAGGCACTTGAAGGACTCCGTGGGCTCTGTATCCTCGCCAGGCTATTTCCATTCTCTCTCTATTATGTTTTCTTTTCCATTCAAACTTGATTTTTTAGGCATCTGCGCTACTAGCTGGTTAGTTTGGCCGGGCCATATTCTTCAACGTTTAGTTCTGCTGGGAGTAGGATTAACATACTTTCAGGAATCTCCAGCAAGGACGTGCCCATGTGTAGAAGACCATTCTGCACCCCACGAAGTGACTCAGGGTTGCCAAGTTATATTTGTTTTCTCAAGAACAGTCTCTTCTTCGGGGTTATGTTACGGAGAAGCCTCCCCTTGCCCGTGCTGTTCAGAAGGGACCAAACTAATTTGGTAGCGCCGTGTCAGAGAGTGAATAAAAACTCATTTGTGCGTGCATAAAATTTTCAGTGTGATTTGACAGAGGAAATCAAATAGAAATAATTTCTCTCTCCGAATTTTGAGTTTGAAAATTGCTACCATAAGCTTACCTCGGAGATACAGAATTTCAGAAATAAAGAGCTATGGAAATAAAAAGATCAGGGAAAGAAAATATATTCAAACCTCCGTAGCAATGGCTTGTTCTTCTTCCTCAAGTCTCCGTATCTGTCTGCCTTGCCTCTACTTACCCAACTGGAGCCTGATGATGGAATGATTTCAGTGATTCCTGTCTTGACAGCAATTAATATAAATATTATTGTAGGCAAGTTAATGTCAACTAAAGGAATTAATATGTCTTTTTCTTTTTGGCCCATCTACATAAGTAAAAATCACTTTGCTGGTTTAGGAATAATGGGAAGTTTATTTATAGACCGGTTAACAAATGAAATATAATATTTACATTACAAATTCAGATCTGGGATGAGTAAGGAAGAAAATTGGGGAGCTATTTGACTTGAGGATAAGAGTTAAAAAGCGACAGGAAAGGCTCGGCGCCTGTGACTCAACGGGCTAGGGCGCCAGCCACGTACACCTGAGCTGGCGGGTTCGAATCCAGCCCCCGGACCCGCCAAGCAACAATGACAGCTGCAACCAAAAAAATGGCCGGGCGTTGTGGTGGGCGCCTGTAGTCCCAGCTACTTGGGAGGCGGAGGCAGGAGACTCGCTTGAGCCCAGGAATTGGAGGTTGCTGTGAGCTGTGAAGCCACAGCACTCTATCCAGGGTGACAGCTTGAGG
>CAUYON010052989.1:0-39555 GCA_963573935.1 Arctocebus calabarensis
AGGAGACTCGCTTGAGCCCAGGAGTTGGAGGTTGCTGTGAGCTGTGATGCCACAGCACTCTATCCAGGGTGACAGCTAGAGGCTCTGTCTCAAAAAAAACCCCCCCAAAACAAAAACCTTTTCAGTCCATAGTTGGAGGTAGAAAGGGCCGACCATGGGCAAAAGGTGAAATTCTGATCCCTAATAAAAACTTTGCACTTCAAATACCACCTCAACCCATCAGACATTGGGATAAGCATTTTAGACACAGAAAAGTAAAACTTCTCTAATTTAAGAAATTAATGACAAACAAGTTAATAATTGCAAAATAGTGACGAAAGTTGCACAGGGTTTAATGGGAGCACCGAGGCAAAGCAGCTACCAAACTCTGGGTCAGGAGTTGTGGCGTTCGTGGATTCAGTGGGTGTTCACGGAGGCAGAGAGCCACAGGCCCACATCACAATGGGCCTGCGGGCCACACTAGGGGGCTGAGTGTGGGAGTCTATTGAGGGACTTAAGAACAAGTCCTGTGGGGTGGCGCCTGTAACTCAGTGAGTAGGGCGCCGGCCCCATATAACAACGGTGGTTCAAACACAGCTCCAGCCAAACTGCAACAATAACAACAACAAAAAAATATACCTGAGCATTGTGGCGGGCTCCTGTAGTCCCAGTTACTTAGAAGGCTGAGGCAAGAGAATCACCTAAGCTCAAGAGCTGGAGGCTGCTGTGAGCTGTGAAGCCATGGCACTCTACCGAGGGAAACAAAGTGAGACTCTGTCTCTAAAAAAAAAAAGAACAGGCTCGGCGCCTGTGGCTCAACAAAGGCGCCAGCCACGTACACCTGAGCTGGCAGGTTCAAATCCAGCCCGGGCCCGCCGAACAACAATGCCAGCTGCAACCAAAAAATGGCCGGGCGTTGTGGCGAGTGCCTGTAGTCCCAGCTACTTGGGAGGTGGAGGCAGGAGGCTCGCTTGGGGCCAGGCATTAGAGGTTGCTGTGAGCTGTGATGCCACAGCACTCTATCCAGGGTGACAGCTTGAGGCTCTATAAAAAAAAAAAAAAAAAAGAACAAGTCCTATGGTCAGTGAAGTGCTGCTCAGAATGTAGGGACCTAGACTTCAAGTCCTTGACCTTGAACTTCTCCAGATCTAGGGTATTCCACGGGCCCCCAGGGGAGAACATGGTTACATGGACATTTAAAAAGATGCCCCAGCTGCACTGTAGAGGATGATTTATAAAGCTTATGAGTGAAAATGAGAGGAATAGCTACAAAGCTGTTTGGGTGGAGCAGGTGAGAAGTATTCTAGTGATGGGCTGGAGGGTTTTAGAAGAGCTGTCAGGTTCAAAAGATTCCAAATAAACAGAATTTTAACCCTTCTTCTTTTTTTTTTTTTAATTAAAATTCTTTTGCATTAAAATTTTTTCTGGACATTTTATTTCATTTGTATTAAATAATATTTTATAGTAGAATCTTCTATTTACCTGATGCTCTGGAATACAGGTGTACTACATTATTATAACAACTGTTAGCAAACTTTCAGATTATCGAGTATGATCTTTGATCATATTTTGGGCTTGGAAGAGACATTAGTATGTCTCAGATGTCTAATTCCAATTTGTCTTTTTCTTAAAATACAAAATTATACATAGAGAACAAAAGAAGCAGAAAGATGGTCTAAGTAATATGTTTCTAAACTCTGTGCTTAAATAATTATGGCACATTTTTCACAGACCCACCAATTATTTTGCTGGGCCTGAGGGCAGGTTGTGCTGGGCCCAGGGAGTTGACCTTCAGATGGAGCCAGAGGCCTCTGTGGCAGTAATTTCCTCTCTACTGTTTGAAACTGCTCCTATTTATTTATTATTTTCCTACTGTAAAAAAGACTGTTCCTTTTTAATACCTGTGATAATCGTTTTTACTTTAAAGTATCTCATTTAAGAACCACAAACTTGTTACTATCTGTAAATCTTCCAGAAGGGATAAAACTACCACCAGACATTTAAATGTTCTGACCTTAAGTTTAAATCATTTTGAAGTTTAAGTCTTCTAAAGATGATCATGAAATGTGTGATTAGGCTAGCTACTTTCTATTTCCTGACTCATTATTCAACTGGAAAATCTATAAAACTGGAATTCACAGAGAAGCATTATATATTCAGGAAACTAGTTTAGTATTTAACCAACATGCTCATTGATTTCACCCTCATAAATCTGTTGGTGTGAGGGGGTGTGGGACAGCCTGAACTTGAAAGGTTTCATGGGTAGGCCCTTGAGTAAAGTTCAGGTCTCTAAAACCTGAGCAAAATTTCACTGAATCATAGGATGGAAAGATGATAGAATACCCAGACACACCGATAAGTGCTATTTTTAAATGCAAGAGGTGGGTGAATGGGACCATGCAAGAGAGACCGACTCTCTCCTCTCTTAGCCATGTCAGGACTCTGAATTTCTTAATACTGGGAAACTCACGCCTGGGTTTGTGGTGCTTCTTTAGACTTATGCCTCCTCTTCTGATCCCTGCATAGTCTGACAGTAGCTGAATGTCCTTCTTACTGTAATAAAGTATTTCAGCCATATTTGAAACCATACATGTCAAATTTCATTCTAACCAACTAAAGATTTCCAAAATTATTGACTTCTAGGGGAGGCAGTAACATGGAAAGGAGATTTTCCTCTGAGGGGATTAAATAATAAATCATTTCAGTAACAAAGTCACCAGAAGAGACAGTCTGTGAGTTAACAGAAGGTGTTGACAAGGGTTAGAGGAAAGTGGGCCAGTCAAAAGATGGTCGTGGTTACACAAAGAACAGAGTAGGTCTCATTGGCAGGGACCATTCCAGTCATTTATACATGGAGATGGTGCCGTGAAGGACTCTTGCTGAATAAGACCTACTGAGACCTGGAGACAGACAAAGTTCCCTGTGCTAGGTCCCCTAAATTGATTTCAGGCTCAGCAGGCCTCGGGTGTGATAACCATTCCCACAAAGTGTGTCTCTCAGAAGGGGAGGCACTAACCAGAGAGTGCAGGAGATTAGTGGGTCTTTTGTAAACTGTCAATGCAGGAATGTATCTCTGACTAAACTAGTTTAGTATTTAACCAATTTAACCGAGATTATATCTCGGAGAATCTGATACTGCCTTTGGGACAGTGAGGCTTTGTGCCACTTTGATGCCAAAGTACATTCAAAATGGTAATAAATGTTACCCAGTGCTGGTGCAGATGAAGAGTTGGTGACCTGCAGAAGACGCCACCTGCCCTTTCTGATGACCCAGGTGTGTGCTGTAATTGTGTTTCCTTCGCCCTGATTGCCTTTGTGAAAATGTACCCTTTGGAATACTTGTGATTCCAGATCTTGTCTATACATGAGATTCACTTAAAGATATACACTTAGACTTAGCCCCTGTGGCTCAAGCAGCTAAGGCACCAGCCACATACACCTGAGCTGGCGGGTTCAAATCCAGCCTGGGCCTGCCAGACAACAATGATGGCTGCAACCAAGGCACCAGCCACATACACCTGAGCTGGCGGGTTCAAATCCAGCCTGGGCCCGCCAGACAACAATGACGGCTGCAACCAAAAAATAGCCAGGCGTTGTGGAGGACGCCTGTAGTCCCAGCTACTTGGGAGGCGGAGGCAGGAGAATCGCTTGAGTGCAGGAGTTGGCGGTTGCTGTGAGTTGTGATGCCACTGCGCTCTACCCGGGGAGACAACTTGAGGCTCTATCTCAACAACAACAACAAAAAAGATATAAACTTAAAAAAAAATTTAATATCTGAGAGGGTCATTCTGGGCCACTTACAGATGAGAATCTCTGTGCACTGGCACCACTTAAAAGCCCTCTGGGTGATTCTGTAAAATATGTCCCAGGCTGAGAGCCTTAGCTAGGCCATTGATAAAAAGAGCATTTTCTGGTAGGGTGAAGTGGAAAAGTTCCCTAATGTATATTTTAACACATTAATGAGTGTTTTACAGATGATGAACTCGAGACTCAGAGATTTGCGACAACTTGCTCAAGGTTGAATAATGAATAGGTAATGGGGCTGGGATTTAAACCTAAATCTTTTTTTCACAAAATATCAAATTCTTTCTAGGATATCTGGGAGAGTGCAGTACAGAACGCAGGAATTCTACTGGATTCTGGTAAAGGGAGAGAAAAGAGGGCAAGTGGATGGCAGAAAGGGTGTCCAAAATGTGCGTGCAGTGGTTTCCCAGAGGCTCTGTGACGTGAGATGACGTCATTGTCCTGGTGGAGTCTTTGCTTGTGTCTTCTGTGCTTTGACATTTTCCCAGATTTAATTTCTACAATGATGAATGTAAACAGATGTAATACACATAAGAAAAATTTCTTGGGGGTCCTGAATAATTTTTGAGAGTCCTGAGACCAGAAAGATATCCTTTCCTAGAGACTAGGAAGCCTTAATATACAACATATGTATGGGTGTGTATGTATACACATATGTATGTATGTAGTGGCAGGAGACAAGAAGGAATACTTAAGTTGGTTCAAATTATAAAGAGCATTGCATAACAGGCTGGAAATTAGACTACAAATCCTTTTGCTCTGATACCGTTTAAAAATATTTTGGAACACGCATCCCAATGTATATATTATTTTAAATTAATTCTACTGTAGTATTATATTGAGCATTAAAAATTACACAAAACGAGAATCTGAAAACAATGAGAAATAAAGTAAACAATATTTCAAAATCAATGTTTTATTAATGGTAAAACACCTTTTGACCACAGTAAGAAAAAATAATAAAGTTAATAAATGTGCTTTTTGTTAAAAAAATTATCTAACGCTTTTGTGATAAAGCCATTCCAAAATCTAAGTTCACTTTATTATAATCCTTTATGTTAAGGACAGAGCTGAAAAAGATGCCTCAAGAAGATAGAAAAAAAAGAGAAAAAAAAATCACTGATTGGGAAGGTGTACAGATAGGCTAATATTTCCAACAAATTGGAACCCTTTCAAAACCCTTTGAAACCCTTCATTTGGGTAATATATATATATATTTTTTTATAGAGACAGAGTCTTACTTTATCGCCCTCGGTAGAGTGTGGTGGCATCACACAGCTCACAGAAACCTCCAACACCTGAGCTTAGGTGATTCTCTTGCCTCAGCCTCCTGAGTAGCTGAGACTATAGGTGCCTGCCACAACGCCCACCTATTTTTCTGTTTTGCTGTTCAGCTGAGGCCGGCTTTGAACCGCCACCTTTGGTATATGGGGCCGGCGCCCTACTCACTGAGCCACAGGTGCCACCCTGGGTAATTTTTTAAAGACTGTACAATTTGGTTTCTAAGTTCGTGCATGTATATAAGAGAGTTTATAGACGGCACATCTCCATGGCCTCTGAATGAATGGATGAGCCAAAGCACCTTTGGCACCCGCTCCTTGCCCTCCCTTGACCCCCTGATGATAGTGCACAGAGTGACAGGGACCCACCGATGCTGACAAAGTTGGAGAGCACTCGCATAAATTCATACATCAAATATTAGCCAAATTTGATTTCTATTATAGTCGTTAGATTAAAAAATAAACTCAGAGGTCTATTTTCCTTTTCCCTTGCCGGGTCACATGTCACATGCACCTTGTTTTGGAATTTGGGAGCATTGGAAAGCCATCAGGGAATCTTCATTCTAGGAAGAGAGGCCCAGGTAACAGTAAAAGCCCAGTAACAGAGCGGGCTGGAAAGGAGCATCTGGGCGCAAAGGGATGAAGGAGGCTGGGCCCAGGCCGGGGCAGCAGGAGGACAGTGGGGCTGAGCAGGCAGATTTGAGATGCATTTAAGAGTGTAAATGTGGGAGGTAGGGGGAAAAGTCCAGACATGACTGGGAAGATGACAGCATGGAAAGAAGAGGTGAGCACGAAATTCAGTGAGTTCAAATTTGGGGTGATATGAGCTTCCCCTCTGGGCGGTACGAGGGCAGCATTCTGCAGCTTTGGCAGTGACTCTCTGGGCAAGCCGAAGCAAAGCCAGTTCCTTCCAAACTTTATTTTTCAGCCCTCGAATCCCTAGACTCTTTGCCTTTTTGGAAAGTTGTCAATTTCTTTTTAGTCTGAGGAAAGTCACGGGTTCCATTCAGAAAAAAAATGAATGTGCCCACTGCAGCATCAACTTGTGTGTGTACTTGACTGGACCTCCTCTCTCCCAGATGGGAGCCTCGCTCTAACTGGCTCCCTCCATGCCCTCTAAACCTGCTCTATTTCCTTGCGTATGGGCCGTCTTCTGAGTCAGAGATAATTTGCTAATTATAAATTACTTCCTATTTTAGGAATCCTCATGACTTATGGTCAAATGCTTATGTCCATCATGCAGATTGAAACACTGTAATTTCTTAATGCTGGGTGAGGAACGAGAGAGAAAATGGGGAAAAAAAGGAGATCCATTTTGAAACTTTGATTCCTCCAGACCAGCGGCTCATCCAGGAAGGGACACAATAGGAAACACAGCGCCGTCTGAAAATGACTTTTGCCTCATTGAACCTAACAGGATGGGTAGAAGAATAAGTTAAGTAACACCACGAGACAGAGATTAGCCAAATCCAGCATGTGGGAGAGTCTCTGGAACAAATGACCCAATTGCTCTAACAAATTAACAGCATGAAAAATTAAAAGACAGTGTTGCAGAATAAAAGAGCTTTGACATTTAAAAGCAATAGGGCTTTGTCCCGTGTAGGAGACAATCTAAGAGGTCCGTGCTTGGGATTTGGATGATATTAAGGAATAAAATAATTGAGTTAGGTGTAATGATGGTGGTTATGTAAAAAGAACATCTTATTAATTAGAGATGCTGCAGTTACTTGTGGCTGTGGGCGCCTTGGATTCGCTTTCAAATAGTCCAGCAAAAAGAGGAGGGAGAGTTGGAAGAGATGAAACCAAAAACAGGGAGTCATCGATGAAACATTTGGCAATATGTTGATAATTGTTGAAACTGGAAGGTGGATGGGGGGGGTTACCCTATTTTCTGCTTCTTTGTATATGAAAGTTTTCTACAAGTTAAAAAGATTACAAATAGTTTATAAAAAACTAAAATCTAAAATCTAGCTGAGCATGAGAATCTTAAAAAGCTAGATTCTGGGAGCTACACAGCTCTCCTGAATCAACCATCTCTGGGGACATTTGTATTGGAAGGAAGCTGGGGACAAAGGCATGCAGGTGAGAGGTGTTATAATTTCAGAGCAAAGCCACTACTTTGATAGGTCTGACATGGGACATTTTTTTTTTTTTTTTCAGTTTTTGGCTGGGGCTGCGTTTGAACCCACTGCCTCTGATGTATGGGGCCGGCGCCCTACTCCTTTGAGCCACAGGAGCCGCCCTGACCTGGGACATCCTAACAACAGTCTTCCTTCCTCCCCACCTATTGCTCACTTTTCCTCTCCTTTTTTTCTCTTTCTTCACTTTATAAATGCTTAGGGGAGGAACCTTCGGAGAAGCACAGGGTCCTAGTGTCTCTTTTGTACTCCCACCTAGGCCTCAGTGTCCCCAATGTTGAATCAGAGGCCTGTGCTTGCATATGTACCCCTTGCCCTCATGCAGTTATTTTTAAAAAGCTACCATGGATGACAGACGTACCCATCGCCTGGGTGTGCGTCAAAAAAAAACATTGCGTGGGAAGCACAGTCTTACTATTTGAGCCTACCTTTTTCAGCATTCACCAAGAGAAAACACCGAATTTTGTTCTTAAATAATTTATTTTTTAAATTTCGACTCTTGGGAAAAGTTACATTTATTTAGGAAAACTTGAAGAAGTCCAACAAAAAGTACAGAGTTTTCTACAGGAGGCAGCTAAATGTGCAAATTTCAAATATGTTCTATAGTAAGTATAAATAATTCCATGTCTTTCACATTAAGAATGAAAATCTTGACAGACACCAAATGTTACAGGATCCACTGGTAGAGATGCAGATGAAAACACTGACATTAATATTCGACACCTCGGGAAAGAAGTTATATAGGGGTACGTGTCAGCCAACTGGGAAACCTGGTAACACGAGGAAAGGTGATGTAAAGAGTGAAGTATCACAAACAGTTTCAGGTCCTAAGTCTGCACTGAGAGAATCACAGCCTTTCTTCCCGGGAAGCTGCATTTCCCCTTTTAGTCTAGAGCAAGTATGACAGCAACGCGACGCACAGAGAGAAGCATCGACAGAAAGACATTTCCTCAGACTCATGGTTACTGGGTTTTGCTGTCCCAATGCTGGGGAACCCCAGGACGCCGGGGCACTGCCCAGCCTCCTGGGACATTGCATTAACACAGCAAATAAAGCCATCATGGAAGGCCACATCTTTCCCTGTGACCGCTGTCTCCACTCCATCTGTCTTCTCTCCAAGGAGGTAGGATTTGCACAGGCATCTACAGAACACAGACAATTATTTATTACCATATGGCTGGAGTTCCCTAAAGAGAAATGCATTAATTTACCCTTTAATGAGACTTCCGTTAATTTACCCTGGATGCAATTCCTTCTTTCCTGGGGAGGCCAGCAAAGTGGATCAAAGAGGCCAACTCCCTCATTGTGCTCAGGGAGGACTCTGGTTCTATAACCTGTCCCAGAGCAACAATGTTGCCTCGGGAAGATCCTGCAGCGTTTTCCCCAGAGTAGAAAAAGTATCTTCATTTAAATAACCTTGATGTTTGCAATAAAATAAATAAAGTGAATTACTGGACAGCTCCCCTTAAATAGGCAGCTGGTTGAGTTCATATAAGTTGTGTATACAGACACTGTCCCAAGGACAACCAGAGAATAGGTTTATTATTATTCAGTTTTCCTATTTACGGCAGCATTTCAGGATAACTTAAAAAAAAACCCTCACACATAATATAAGGGCATAGCATATATGTACACTTTTTTACACACACCTCCGTTCAGGCCACTCTTTCAAGGAGTGAAGACAGTGATAACCCTGAGTTACATGTCTTCTTACTAAAACAATTCTGATTTCTAAAAGGTGCACATTGTAAGAGCAGCTTGGTTTCTTTTCAGGTGAACATGCTGTCCCAGCTGCCTCAGAATCGTAGTCCGGGGGATTCTGCTTTTCTGCTGGGTCCCCAGGAAAGGGACTAGACGGATAGGAAAAAACCGTTAATGGCCGACACTCTCCCAATGTGTCCATTTTCCCTGAGCTTCCTTGAGCTTCTTGCAGAGGGCCTCGGAGCCGTAAGGGTTCAGCTTCACATCCCCACGAGAGGCTGAGGGAGGGCAGGGGAAACGGCTCTGATCCCCGACCTGCCCAACAGCATGTCTTTTCCCTTCTCTCCCAAGATGACAGAGCAGTCCTGGCGGTGCACGGGCCACGGGCAGTCCTAACTCACGTTCCAAGTCCAAAGACACTTCCGGCCTGCTGCATGGGCCGAGTCTGACACCCACCACGGCCAGTCACAGCTTTGCTTTCTAAGGCCCCCGGAGAACAATTCCCCAGTTACCAAACCCCAGCATCACAGCACAATGCTTATCTTTCCTCCCCTGCTCAATGACACCCTCGAGCCCATCACTGCGGGGACTGACCCTCCAGTGGCGGCTAGGGTTAGAGGACAGCACCACGTTGGCTGGCGACTTGAGGCCCCTCCCCTGGGGGGGCTGGCCAGCGCCCGGTCAGCCATACATCTGCTTGAACTGAAAGCACTCGTTGCAGTAGCCGTTGCACTTGGCGTTGCCGAAGTGATCACAGGCGGGGGCCCGGCAGCGCTGCTTGGGGGGCTCCTCGGCCGCGGGCTCGGCCCTGTGGGGCAAGTGCTGGCACTCCATGCAGAGCTCCTCGTTGCGGCAGGCCAGGATGTTCTTGCAGGAGGCCCGGGCGCACTTGGGCCTTGAGGTGCTCTGTGTGGCTCGAGACACGTCCCGGCGCTGGCTGGATCTCTGAGAGACAGGAACAGGGACGGTACAGTAAGAAGTCATTAGACGGTGTGGATTCTACAAAGAGCCTGAGCAGGTCAGCAAGGGCGCATGCGCGGTCTGTGAGCGGGAGCTCCCCCAGGGCTCCTTCCTGTGCCAGTGAAAGCCGACGGGAACCATCCACGTAACGTGGAGGCCTGCAAGCGGGCCCAGGTCTTATTACCATTCTGCAGACAGCAGGAGTACCTGCTCAAAGTTGGCTTGTCTAAGTGCCATAAAGGGAGGCACTGGGGAAACTCTGCCTGCTTGATCCTCATGATAAGAAATTATTTAAAAAGTTTGCTTTCTAGATGTCTCTGCTTCTACCACTTATCAAAGAAGCCTCTGACCACCATCTGGCTTTCTGGAGGATGAAGAGGTTTTATGCTATGGCTGATCTTATTTCCTTTCTAAAATAAATTCTAAAGTACATGAAATTGACAGTAGTACTTCCTACCCGGGGGGCCACAGTGACATGGAGTTTTCCCCCAGGTTCTCCCAGCAGACTTTTTAAAATAACCCATCACTGTGAGGACACAGAACCCGGCAGGGAAGAAAACCTGATTGTCCCAGTCAGAAGAAAGTGCTCCGGCAAGGAGGCCCCAACACACAGGAGGCGGGAAATGCCCTAAAATAGCTCACCAGTTGGGGCAGCGCCTGTGGGTCAAAGGAGTAGGGCCCCAGCCCCATATACTGCAGGTGGCGAGTTCAAACCCAGCCCCGGACAAAAACTGCAAAAAAAAAAAAAAAAAAAAAAAAAAATCTCACCAGTTGCTCTTCGGTCCTTTTGGCCTCATGAAATCTCTGGTTCTGAGCTTCAATGAAACACTTCTGACAGTAGCCTTCAAACATGGTGCTTCCGAGGGTGCCACATTCCCTGCCGAGGCATGGAACGGTGTTCTGGAACCTGGAGGGCGTGGGATTGGCTTTTCCTGAGGCAGTGATAAAATCTACAAGAGAGTTGATGCTAGTGAGTACCACACATGGGTCACCCTGCAGATACAGAGACGGTGCCACTGGAGAAATCAACCAGCACCAAGCACAGACTAAGTCAGCCTTAAATGTATGTATGAGACTAGCCTGGTATAAACTCAGCAAAGAAATTATTAAAATACTACTGAAGCATCTTTGGCTTTATAAACCTCTCACTTTGAACACGGAGCACTGATCACAGCAGACATTAACTGCCCACCCTTCCTTTCAATTAGAGATTTACAAAACCATAAATGTTTTCTTACAACAGCAGTGGAGACTTCCCTCCCTCCAGCTACTCATCTTCAGATTTTGAGATTGATTTCTCTATGACATCAAAGTTGCTAAAGAAATCTAGTTTAAACTCTGCCTTATAAATGCCAGATACTAAGGCCAATTCTGTGACCTGTATGTCCAGGGCACTTCTGGCTTTTGAAATTGAGATCTAGGAGCTGCTGCAATCATACAGTGCTTTTTGCCTCCATGTGTGGTTGGCAGAGCCACTGTGACTGTCCCTGTGTGCAAGCTGGTAGAAAGACACGGTGGGTTGTGACCCCTCTCCCTGACTGCCCAGATAGGCCCCTTTCCTTACAAGTCAGGAACAACCCCTGCCCCAGGCAGTAGCTGCTGCATGTGGACCATTTTACTCACGTTTGTTTTCTCTGTACTCGATGAAACACAGTGTGCAAAAGCCCTTGTTTTCTGCAGTCCCAAAATACGTGCAGCCAGCCTTTCTGCACTTGCTCGGCCCTGTCCTGTCCCCTGGAGTCCGTGCAGCTGGAGCGAGGCAGCCAGACGGGGTGTCAATTCCAGCCCTGTGGCACGAGTGTGGGGAGGGACTCCGCGTGAGCTGTGAGGGGTCCGACTTGGACCGCTGGTGACAGGAGGGAAGGACCGTGGCGTTGAGGCTGGGGGAGGGCTCTGCCGTAGTCCTTTTGAAGCAAGTGCTGCAGATCCCATTAAACGTCCTGGTGACGTCCTGCAGGCAGGTGCGGCACTTGCTGGGATCTAAATGCCTGGTGTGGTCGGCAGTGTGGCTGGCGTGACGCTGCCGGGCATTGTGGCAGCGCTCACAAAGTCCATTGTGGTGCACGTTCAGTGTGAATGGGCAGCCGGGGCTCCTGCACTTCATAGCGGTGGTCTCACTGAACAGGAAAAGGCTGGGTGCTGTTGGCGGGGCTGAGTGCGGACCCCCAGCTGGCTCCTCGGGGTTCCAGTTCAGGGGCTCGCAGGCCTCTCCCCGGGAGGCCCCGAGTGCCACACCAGGGAGCCCCTTCGTGCCTGGCTTGGAGTTCAGCTTTGGGAGTTTGTTTTGATTCTTTTGCCGCCTCTCTGCGCATTCATGGCACAAAGGCTGAGTGTTTACGGACATGAAGAAAGGACAGTTGGGTGTGTCACATTTTACATCCATGAGAGATAGCTGGGGCATGGCAGGCTCCAAAGGGTTCTGAGCAGGCAGCTCTTTCCTGCCCCGCTCGTTGTTTTCCTGCCAGTTCTTATACTCATGCTGAACAAGTTCAAAGTAATCATCTACCAGATTGATTTCTTTGGGTAAGTTAGCTTCATCCAACCTGCAGACCAAAAGGAGAAGTATGAGACGACACAAGATTTTTACAGCATTAGCTCGCAGAACACACTCTGAGAACTCCATAGCCATTCATTGAAATGCAGGGCTTTCATAAACAGCTTGTACTTCTAATACTCTGTAGTACAATACATATCCTAACATGGGCTGGAGCTGAATGATGTTAGTCTGCTAAGAAGACTATTATTTTTAAAAGCGTAGACACATTTAATACATTTGGTACACCTAAAATGATAGATAGTTCTAAAGAAAGGTCTGTTCCGGGGCAGCCTCTTGGGCCTTTAAAAGTCACTCTTATTTTCTAACTTCTAAGAGATCAAATTTCTAGTAAAACTCAGGCCATTCATTTGGGATTAGTCTATAATGCAAATGACTTTGGAACCTTGTGTTCCATACTTTGTTGTTACTGACTTCAAACTTGCACCCCGTCTGCACTGGTGCTCACTGCCAGGGGACTGAGAGGCAGGGGCATCCAGACAAGCCGCCTATTTGCTTTCGACTGCAATTTGCTGACCTTCACTTTGACAAGCTGATTCTCTTATGTCCTCACTGTCATCTCCTGTCCATTTCCAGGGCTCAGCAACAAGAATGCCTTTAACATACAGATTGGATTTCTACACAAGGTGTACTCTTGGCTCTTGGGCTCTCCTCTCATTTCCATGGTAAAGTCATGGGCTTCACCTGCTAGTCTTTTTAATAGGCATTTCAGCAATAAGGGAAAAAACTATCCTTGAAAACCCATAATACTGACTCTAATTCTAGAATTTAGATATCCAGGAAAACTGTTCTGGATAAATTCCTTATTTCCACTTCAAATCCAATTTAGTATTCCCTTAAGTGTTTCTCTCCAACCATGCCTGCACAAGACTCTGAATTTATTTCACATGGGCAGAAGCTGGCTGCAGATAACCTTTTTTGTTGAACTGTGGGGTGGCAGCCACTAATGTGACTAAAGTGGGGTGACAAAAGAAAAGAGCTAAACACCAACTTCTTACTTTGCAGCAATGATGAGGTGAGTCGTGCCATGGTCCCAGCCTTGGACTGGAATCTCTATCAGCATCAAGTGCTCTTTTAAGAGCTTTTCCTTCATCTCCTTTTCATGATCTGTCAAAAAGTGAACTTTTAAGTCTTCAAATCTTCCTCGTTCTCTGTTAACAAGTGGAACAGCTCGGATTTCTGAGAGAAAAAAAGAAAACAACTACATAAGTAAAACAGTAGCCTACTAAAAGGGGTCTTATGTAAGGTCTGACACAAAATAATTAAATTTTGAAAATGCTCAGAAAAGCAATAGGTAGCCATAGTTAAACTTGAATGAGAAAACAAAATGATGTACTAAGCTCTAACATAAAATGCCTAGCTTCCAGGAAGCTCACAGAATATTAACCAGCATGGAGGCAGCCGATCTTATTGTTTAAATCCCCACGCTTCATTCAGAATTGAGTTCTGAATTCTGGCTTTGTGACCATCGAGTTATGTGATGTTGGGTAGGTTATTTAACCTCTCCTAGCTTCAAATGTAAAGGAAGGCTACAATGCTTCCACCTCACAGGAATGCTCTGAGGATGAAATGCAATAAAATAAATATGCCTAAAGCACTTAGCATAGTGCCAACTCTACATGAAGCTATTAAAATAACAGCTAACTCAACATTTACCTGCTCCATACCAGACACTGTATTAAGGGTGCTGTGTGCCTCAATTTATCATGTGTTTATATTAATCGTACTAGTGATATATGTATATATGCCCTCTACTTGCAATTAATACATCGAAAGTACTTTCCAAGTTATACACAAAAAGAGATGGGGGTATTAGGATTGTATTCCTGTTCCTAAACAAAAAAATGATAGAATGATATATTTAAGTAAAAATAGTATTCTTAAATAAGACTATTTCAATAAGGAACAAAAGAGCAAACTGACATCCCAGTGTTTAACAGAATTTGGGAGTGTAAACTGAGGCAGTTTTCTTACCAGGTCCACTGTCCTTCAGGGTCACGAGGGGTACAAAATGCTGGCTGTCATAGCCGAGGATGATGGGGTATCTATAGCACTCCTGGGCAGGCCAGTGGAGGGGCAGGTAAATTCCACCCAGTCTCAAAGGGGCAAAATTTGAGCCCGATTCCAAACTTCTTAGCATTTTGTCTGTTCAAGGAAAGAGAAAAGAAAAATAAGGTCCTTGTGTGACTTTCACAAATGCCATTTAGCTACTGTTACGTGTAACTTTGATAGTGTGGGTCTTTCCTGAGAGCCCAAGCACGAAAGCAGAAAAGCGCTTCAATGAAAATAAGTGATCTGCAAGCATCTCACCTGAAATGACAATGATCGGCCTTCTGAGGATGTTACAAAGGACAAATATGTGTATTTCTTCCAGTGAATTATACTGTAGTCCACCTTGGGCCCCTGGTGTGTCTGTGGAAGCCATCTTGATAAGGTTGTCCCATTCGTCATTCCAGTTCTAAGGGGAGAAAGGTGAAAGGGAAGAAAGATTGAATGCACTCTGCATTAAAAAGTCATTCTGACATCACCCAACAATTATTCATTTATATAACTCAGCTTATTTTTCCCCTTTCTTGAAAACGTCATTCAAATGATCACCCTTTTTTCCCCTGTTTTGACTCTCTTCCTTTACTTTTTTCCACTCTAAGGCAAAGTCAAAAGTGGGGGAGGATGGGGACAGCACCCGCTTTCAAAAAACTCCCTGATGAGGCACAACAAGGACCCAAGAATTCCAAGCTCATGACTGAGGCAAGCGAGGCAGGTGTCTTAACTGCATTGACTGGCCCAGCAAATCACGCTGGGACCCCAGAACTGAATTACAACCACAATGCCTAAGGAGAAGGCCATAGTCGGAAGACTCTCAGCTAGAGTGGACAGATCCCAAGAGAGCAGAGGCCAAAGCCTCAGGTTGATCCCACAGGGGGTTTCTGGCGTCTTCCACCCAGTCTGTCTCGCTTAGCCACGTTTGTGTAACCTAGTCCGTCATGTGATCCCTGAGGGCAGGAACTGGCCTGGGACACCCTTTACCCACCATGGAGCTGTGTCAATAGATGCTTGGGAGGGAACAAGACATACCCGAGTGTCATAGCAAAGCCCCGTTTCCACAAATTCCTGAGATCTGAGAGACTCCAGTTGCCAGCGGAATTTAAAGTTTTGCGTGTCCGTCTCCTTGAGCGTGCTGAAGAGTGCCTTCCTCAGGACCAAGTCTGTGTCCGGAATGCCCCACAAGTACTGAGAAACGGCGTGCAGGAGGCAGTTGCCATCCCCTGAGATGAAGGGCAGGGAAGGGAAGAAACGCCAAGTCAAGTGATCTGCATTTAAGGTCAGTCCCCCAAAGGTTTTCAGAATGCACTGTCCCTACTGCTCCCATAGGGGGCTAAACAATTTAAGGTGGTTTAAAATTTCAGTCAAAGGGACACTTGATAACATTTCACAAGGCCACGACAGCCAGGGGACCTGGGTTCTAAGCGCGGTCTGCCTTTAAGTCCTTCACGTGACCTTAGGGGAAATTCCTTATGCTCTCTAGGCATTTTTTCTTTTTTGTGAAATGATAACACTGGATTGTGGCTTCTCAACGCCATCTCTTTCCAGCATTCCCTGAACTGCTGGGGAAGGTCCTGGCACTAGCTCTGGAACCCTGCAGAAGAACATCCAGGCCAGCATGCACAGACCAGGAAGCAGGCCTGGCTTGGTCTATTAGACAGGGACGGTCTGACTATGACTCAGCAGCAAATGACTTGGCCATTCCACGTTAGCCTTTGGAACCTGGGAGTTTCCTCTCCTGGTTTGTAGAGTGGGCTTGACAAGATCAAATTAGCTGTGGCCTGCCAGCTCCGACCCCCTAAACATGCCTTCTGAGAACCTGCTTATCGCCAATTGTAAAGTCTTTTTTAGAAGTTAAACCACACCTGCCTGTCTAACTTTGAAAATAAATTAGGGCTGGTATTTTGAGAAAAACAAACAAAAAGAAAACAGGTCTAATTTATTCTATTCAGTTGTGACTTTTCCAGGTTAAAACTTGTAATTTAATAGATTGCATTTTGTTCAATTCCCAAACAAAAAGCATCCTGGGGGAATGTTTAAAACAAAAAAAAGTTAACTTTTCAATACCCTTAACAAGTACAAAATAGCTTTTATAAAAAAAAGTTAAACTGTTTCTTATACCATTCTGTAAGTAGAACAATCAAGTGATTTGAAATGTTATTAAATTTTAAGTATGGTCAAATTGTAAAAAAATCCCAACAAAACCTCAAGTATATATCCAAGGCAGTATTCCCTTCAATTTAAACACGTGAAAAAACTAAGTATTTGAACACTGAACAAAAAATATCACTCAAGCCTTGTGTCTTGGCAGAAGTGTGGCAACGATTGCATTCTGTTGAAATTTCCCCTTTGCAAAATCTAGAGCAAAGATAAGGCTTTTTTTCTTCTTCTTGCGCTTACTTTCAGTTCTTTATTGAGATGCACCAATATAAAATTCCCTAAGTAACATCTGGAATTCCCCAGTGCTAAGTTATTTGACTAGCAATTGAGCAACAGCTATTGTACTTTTTGTTCTGGTGTGTAGACATTTACACTGCGAAGTGCACCCTGGACTTTCCAAGTGGGCGTGGCCAGGGTGAGCAGGGATAGGGCTACTCATTATACAAGTGAAATCGCTGCAGCCAATAGACGCTGGAATTTTTCACATGAAGTTTCAATTTTATGCCACCTACTCCCTTCCTCATTCACCACAGTCTCATATCCTCAAATGCAAACTTGTGAATCACCCCCTCCCCAAACACACCACTGCCTTTGAAGAACCCTCTTTTGGACATGGGGTGGGGGGGTACTTAAAAAGAAGCTACTAAAAAAAAGAAAAAAAGTCATTTGTTTTTCCCTCTCTCCCTTAAATGTCTTTTCTTCCTTCTTCAAAATTTTAAGGAAATTTTAAGGAAAAAAGGATTCTGAGCCTAAAACCCTCAGAAAATATTAATAAATATCTCAGAAAATGTTATTAAAATGCATTTGCTTTTGTAGTTTAATTTGTAGTGTGAGACTCCCTGTTGAGTTAAGTGACATATGTTTGCAAAGTAAATGTTTCCTGTTTATATTCCTTTTTTTTTTCTTATGGAAATATAGCATTTGCTTTCTTAAGGAAATACAGTAAAATGTCAGTTAATTCTGTTAATGATAATAAGGCTTTCCACTTTCTACCATATTCCTAATTCAGGAGAATCTCTGTTTCCAAATCTGCCAAAGTGGACTCTTTTTTGTAACAAAATGGGAAAGGGTTAAAACCTCAAATTGTCGGGCACATAAACAGCTTGAGGTTGACTTAACATAACTACCTACTTTTCCACATCACTTAACTTAATGCCAAGAACACTGTAGACAGTAGCTATCCCTTTCTACTTAGGTTTCTAAGAGTCTATCTTTCAGACAAGATGTTGAAGTGATGTACAAGAACCCTCAGAATCAAAACAAACCCCCCCACAATCATTCTAAGTTATCCAAATCAAAAACAGTCTACGTTAATGCACCAATTTAGTTTATTAAGTTAATATTCTTATCATAATCATTGTCAACAAGGATTTTCTGCTCTTGGGGGTATTATTTTGATATAGATGGTTTAGGAATGTGATGGATAGAAGAGCTGAGATGCCTGCTCTGACCCAAACTATGAACATTTAATGGCTTTTGTAGAGTCTACTTGCTTATCCTAATAATTCTCTACCTTCACAGAGTAGAGTTTTGCACCTGCATGCAGCAGTCTGCTCAGATGCTCCTGTTGATATCCACACTCTTCCTCAAGGGAAATGATAAAATATGAAATAGTAGAGCCTGGAACAGGATATAGCTACTAGTAATCAAGTCCATTGGACAGAAAGGCACAGACAGGAAGACATTCAGGGACTAGGAATCTCTAAAAGTAATGAAGTAGAGGGGTCTACAGTCTGTGTTAAAAATCTCCAATATCTTTCTATTTCATATTATAGGACCCCAGGCAATAGAACCTAGGCAAGGGAGGGGGAGACAAAAGGAGCCTCCCATCATCAACTGCCATTCACCAACTCAAGAGGTGTAAAAACGTCACAAGCATTTTCTAATGACAATGGCAAATAACAGTAATACTTTTCACACCCTGCTTTCCTTTCGACTTCAAGCCTTTTAACATTTCCATTACTGGCCAGAGAAAGGTATTTTACAGATGATTAAATAGTCACAAGTATTAGAAACAAATCACTTAACTGAGACATGGTGTTTAGAAATACATTCCCCAAACCCTAATGTGTTCCATGCTCTGATAGATACAATTAGAAAATATCTTTAATAAAAATATTCACAAAACAAACTTGCTTTTATCACACACCCCTTATAGAGCTTCTATAGTTAGGTGTCTATGCTGAATCTGAGCGAGATGAGTTTGGGCTAGCACTATAAAAACTGCATGAATGGAGGACCCAGCAGTGGAAGCCATTCTCTGGACAAAAGAAGCCAAGAGGCTGCTGTGAGTTATGACACCATGGCACTCTACTGAGGGCGACAAAGTAAGACTCTATCTTAAAAAAAAAAAGAAGCACAAAAGAGCAAGTCTTACCATTTGTTTTCAGAGCCACCAGCTTCCTGACTTCTCGACACCAATTGAGCTTCTTCTGGCTTTCCAGGGAAGCCTGGATGTTTCTGTCGATGAGGGCTTTGTGGATGATCTCCCGGAACTGTGGGCAGAACTGGCAAGTTCTAAACATTTCCAGCGTGTACCGGTGCATGGTTCTAAAATGATGAATGATCCCATTGGTAGGTTTAAAAACATCTTCTGGAGTTCTCTCTCTTATCTTCACAGCTTTCCGCATATTGCTCAAATACAAGGCCTGGGGAAGGCGTTGTTCAGCCATTGTGCTCTCCAATACCTGAAGAGGAGGGGGAAGAAACCCATTCCGTTAGCTTGACTTTAATACCACTCCTATATACCTGCCTGCAGGAAACCCCAGTGTTTGATTTGTCATTACCCTAATCTGTAGGAACAAGATCTTAGTCACCTCTACTCCCAGGATACTAGCTGGCCCCAAAGATTAACTCACACTGGACTGTTTTAAGTTACATCACTTTTAAAGATTAGTCTAAACAAGAGAAGGAAGGCGGGGAGTGGGTACTGAGGAGGAGGGGGATAACCCGTGTTTTCAGTATCGTCTGTCAGGGAGCCAAGCCTGTCTATCACCAACAGGGACTGCTCCTCAAAACTTAAGTTGTCATTGCATTCTGATGCCACTCTGGAACAGCTGCTGGCTTTGGGGAGTACTGAATGCCAATTAAGGGCACAATAAGAGTTCTTCCCTTAAGACCACCACCAAGCAATCCTAGCTCTCCAGTAAAGTCTTGATTTATCACTCCCTCCCTATGCTGGAATGACCATAAATATTTTACAAAAAATCCTGCAATTTTATGTTGTCATCTAGGCTGCTGGTTTGTGTTTCTTCCTTAGCCCCAATCATTTAGACTTTACAACAATACAGTAAGAAATAGAATTACAGCAACAGAAACAAACTCTACACTTTTAATAACACACACAGGAGCTCAATTATTTCGATTCAACTGCCAACCAAACTTTTACTTTGTATTTAAAACTTTTGTTTTTTGTTTATTTTATTTTTTTTTAAGAGATGGGGTCTTGCTATGTTGCCCAGGCTGGTCTTGAACTTCTGGGCTCGAATGATTCCCCTAGCTCAGCATCTCAACTAGCTACAGACACTGAGGTGCCACCCTTCCTGGCACAATCAAATTCTATTAGTGCTCTCCAGGTACCAACAGACACACTTCCACCTTGCCCGACACCCAGAAATCATTAAGCATATTCAGTTGGTGGAGGAAATGAAAATCTGGAAGCGGACAAGGAAAGAAGTTTCAGCCAAGAGACAATTCAAGACAAATGAAAGAAGTGTGGGGACAAGGACAGAATCAGTGACCCATGCCAATAGCGTGGGATGATATAAATTAACATAATGTGGTATCCCTCCAGCGTGCAGCTCCTGTTCACCAGAGCCATTCATCAGGAGCCTCACACACCTCAATTTCCAACAAGACAAGACATCATTTCAGAGCATGAAGATATTCTCTAGGGAGTTTCGCAGCAATTGTTTAGGCCACTCCTGCATCATACTACTTGCCAGGTAATAAAAAGTTAAACCTGTGCAAGAGGGAGGGCAAGAAACCCAGACATTAGAGAAACCTCGTCTGGGTGGGTCTAGGCTCTCTTAAAGCCATTGATAAAGTGATCTAAATTCCTGCGGCCCACTCACAGGGGAAAGGTTGGATGAGATGACCTGAGGGTGGCTCCTGAGGAGTTTTATGGTGGTAGCTTTGAACTAGGATGCTTCATCTGATTGCTCAGGGAAGCCTGAGAGCAATCATTCTCTGGGTCAAACCGTGCTCTCTCCTATAATCTAGACATTCCTGGCTGATGGAATTGGGCAAAGACATAATGCAGGATTATCACGATGGAGGGACAAAAATACCACACACACTATTCCTTTATGACACAGCAAAGTCTCTTTCACCAGGTCATTCATTCATCCGTGCATCCAACAAATGCTACCTGACCACCTAATGAAGGTCAATCACCACACTTGAAGCTGGGGTTAAAAACAAACAATGACCTTATTCCCCTCCTCGAAGTCACACAACCACCTTCATCTGCAACTGAGGCAATGGAGGCAAAGGTCCCACGCAGGGTCCTCAGCCATGCAGGCGCACAGCTTTGCCTAGGAGCCAGGTTTTCCAATGCCTGCCTCTTCCAATTCCCACAACTGCCGCTCTCAGACGGATACAGACTGGGAGTAGAAAGATTTCAAACAAACTAGGTGTTGCCTCTTGTTGCTTTACTGGCTCTTTCATTTTTCTTTTCTGGACCTAAAGATTTTTCAGCAAAGACCTAACACAGTGAGAGCTTTAAAACGTATACAAGACATGCGAACGTCAATACTCCATAGCCCTGGGGGATTGCATGCTAGATTGAACCTTGTGCAACCTGCAAAATTGCCTTCTTAAAAGAAATCAAAACCCCCTGCCCAAGTTTCCAGTTCTCAGGCTTCTCCACATTTAAGACTGAAGAATAATTTTTTTTATGACAGACGATTATAATGTCCTTATGTGCAACCCGCCCATATTAGCCTTAACGTTTTGTTTTTACATGTTACCTCACTGCCTTAATAAATTGCCACAAGGATCAATGAGATTCTATAGGAGTTACTCATTCGTCAAACTCTTCTCCCCTTTGTTTTATTTTTTCCACTCTAGGCAAATATTTTTGTCCATCTGATGTATTAGTCGAGCACCTCAATCTAAATTTTGGGAAGGGCCCCTCCTAAAATTCAAAAATTGTAAAAAGAAGGGCAAAAAAAAAAAAAAATCAAAGCAGCACCTTAAATATTAAGACTGCAGCACTCACTGGAAGCTCAATAATCTGAGTCATTAGAGTTGTGGTCCAGACAACTCTTTAACCCAGAATGGTTTTCCCAAAATGCTGCCCTGAGACATCCGACCAGACTGGCTTTCCAAGGAAAGATCAGAGAGGCAGGGAGAAGTGAGAACAACAAAGGGGACTCAAACAGAAGCGAGCTCCCTCCTTACTTAATACCACTGTTTTCCTGAGAGGCCAGGTGGCAGGATGTGGGACGACCCGGGCTGACAAAGACTGTCTGTCTGGCAGTGGGGTAGGGGCCTGCAGATTGCTGCTAAAGTGGAGCCCCCCAAAGGTAGGCAGCAACCCACTTCTACACGCCCACTTCCCTTACACTTCTGCAACCGACAAAGAGGGGGCCTGAGTCCGGACCCCATGCCCCTGCACAGAGCCCTGGAAGCTGGGGAGGTGACTGACTGAAGCCCCCCATCCTCGCCCAGTTTGGTTGCCCCTGTGACACCTTAGCCCCAGCTGGGCTGGTTCCGCACAATCCAGGAAGAAACCACAGTGCTTCTGCAAGGTCTACGTGGCCATGAGCATGCAACGCTTGATTGCAAAAAAAAAAGACATGAAAAGGGGCAAAGCGCCAGCGACCACCCGACCAAGGGGCCCGAAGGTCGACTCTCCACCAGTCAGCTGCAGCTTAAGTTCTCTGCATTATCCAAAAGGAACAGCTGGCTGGAGAAATGCAGGGCTGTCACTACAGCTTCAGCAGCGGCGACCACACTCCCACCACTTCAAAATCTAGAATGGGAACAAAAGGCCAATACATTCTCCTCCAGGACCGCTGCAAAACCGATGCCAGCTCGGGGGTCGCTGCCCAATCAATATGCACCCGCAGCCCCTGGCGCGGCGCTTACCTCTCCGAGCCGCGCGATTCTCTGAAGTCCCAAGTCCGGGTCAGGACAGGCACGCGCCGCTGGCGGGGGTCGGGGCCGGGGCCGGGCCGAGGCCGTGCCCCATGGAAGCCCGGAGTCGGGCTCGCGGCTGCCGGGGGTGTGATCTTCGCTGGCGGCTACCCTTGCCGCTCCGCCCCCGCGGGCTCGCAGGTCTCTGCACTTGGCCGCCACGGAGGCTGCAGACTGCGCAGTTTCCTTTTTTCCCTTTCAGTTGTACTGGTTGCCGGGGATTTCCTTCCATCGGGGGGACTTTCCAGTCACGTGACTTGAGAGTTGGGCCGCTCAGGCTCGGCCGCCGCCAGGGGGCGCGACAGGCGAGCAGCGCGCGCGGTCCCCTCCCGCCCGGCCACCGCGCGCCGCCCAGCCCAGCCCCGCCCCGCCCCGCCCTGCCCGCCGGCTGCCCGGACGAGAAACTCCTGCGCCCCGCCCCGGGGTGTCCCCTCGTGAGTCACCTGGCCATTTCGGGAGGTGGGCTTAACGTCACATCCATGTGGAAATCGCAGTGATGGGAAGTGGAAATGAAATAGGTTCTTTTTCCGCAGCCGTTTTTCTGCAGAAAATCATCAACTGTGGAGAAGAAGAAGGGAAATAAGAAAGAAAGAAAACCCTAAAAACCACCCCGGCGCCCTGGACCGCAGGCCTCCGGCAGAGTTTGAAAAGTTTGAGCTATGCACGTGATGAGCTCGTAGGGGGAGTTCTAGACCCGGCCCAGGCGGAGATTTCGAGAAAAAGCAGCGGTAAAACCCGAGACCCGGGCTAGGAGAGGCTGTACGTCCGAGGTGACATCCGACCCCGTGGTCCTGCGGGCCTGGGCTTCTCGGGGGCAAAGCCAGTCTCGGACAGAGTTCGGAGTTAGAACCGCCCCTCCCTTGTCCCCGCGCATAATTTCCCCTTCTCTTTTTTGCACATCAAGTGCCCTAGTGGCATCACATTTAAGTGGCATTTCTCCTGAGAAATAGTTCTAGTCTGATAAGGGTCCTGGCCTTGTGTTTCCAAGGCTTCTTTTTTGCATGTCCTGATAAATAGTTCCCCCAGTGTGCCCATGGCTGCTAATGGGTTCTGTCCCCCACCTCCGCCCCACACCCTGTTGCCATGGGAAACGCACTGCACAGCGATCATCTGCGCGCTGAGTCTCTGGAGATGTGTGCCTGCCACCTGGGCAGGGGAGGGAGGGAGTGGCATTAGGATGCTTTTACTGCCTTGCTGCTCTGTGCCTGGGTACCCCTTGGACCATTTCCTAGAATGGCTAACTTGGAACCAGATTGAAATAGTCTGTACGCTTGCCTCCTTTAGTACATTTAGGAATACCTGTCAGGCCATATATTGCAAGTTTTGAATTAGAAAAATATGCACCTGTCTGCAGTGAGGACCTGCAGAGACTGTGGTGGGGGCTGGCTGGAGGGTGGTGATTTTTTGGCGAAGGGAAGTTTAGGGTGGAGAAGCCATGGTGGTTACTGGCCCAGTGCAGTCCCTGTCTTTCTAAATGCACAGCTGGAATTTTTTCCAGCGCCAAACTTTTTGTTATTTGTCCCGTGTCCTTCACACATGTTTTTAGCTGTCAAACTCAAAACAATGGATAGTCAACTTAGTAAAATAACATGAAACGACATTTATCAGGTACTTACAATCTGCTTACACATGCTTTTTAAAATTTTCAAAATATTAAGGAGCACAGATGCTTTTGTTAAATGGATAGCTTTTACAATGGTTAAGTCAAGGCTTTTAGTGTGCCCGCCACCTCAGTAGCATACAGAAGAACCTCTGTTAATTGACCACCCAAGAGCCTGCAACATAAGGAGGTGGTCAACATAAGGAACCAGGCCTCCTGTACACATCAAGTGCCCTAGTGGCATCACATTTGGACGCCGTACGTGTCCAATCCATGAATATTAGGTCAACTGAAGGAGGTGGTCAACTAGGGAGGCGCTACTGTAGTGTTCATTGTATCTAATAGGCACTCCCCTTTGTTGATTTCCAGTGACCTACACGTCTGTTTGTGCCCATTGATTAGCTTTATTCATGCCTTTCTACACAGCCGGAAAGGGCAGAGCTGCTAGTAGAATTTAGTCTTTCTTTCTCTAAAACCCTTGCTGATAAGTCTCCACTATTAGATCCTTCTTTTCAGGAAAGATCCAATAAGTTTTCAAGTTTCAGGAACACTATCGGTACCCTGGCCCTCAGCCTTTCTGACACGCTGCAGTCAATTAGCCAAACATGGACCCTGGGCAGAGTGTGGCTTGAGAGGCAAAAGGCCTTTGGTTACGCTCTCAGGAAACCTATTGGGCTTCTGCTAAGATAAAGAAAGAAGATGATGTCCGTAGAACACCCTGTATGGAATGCTGATCCTCAGTTCTCCCTCCCCGGTGCTCCTTCGTAAACAGAATTTGCCTGCTGTCTCCCATCTGTCTGGTTTGGGAGAGTCAACCCTTCATTCTGCATCCATTGCCCTGTTCTGGCTCACATCTTGCTTCCTCATATGATGAGCTAGGAATGCAGAAGCAGACTGACAAGCCTGAAAGGACACATTCACACCTGCCATTTCCAATTGTCCCCACGTGGCTGCTTTGCCATCTTGCTGGCCAGGATTTATGACAGGGCAATAGCAGTCACATGCAGGAGTGTTTTGTAGCCTTCATTTTTCTTCTACCTCTAATTCCAGGATTCTACTACTGACCTTGTGAATTCCTCCTCCCCACTCCCAAGCAGTGCTTACTGCCCTTTCCACCTTCTAAATGAGGGCTCAGTTGGGCTACACCTATGGCTTTTGCCTTTCTGCTACTTAACAAGAGTATTAAGAATTTGCTCAGTGGTGATTCAGAAGGAAAGAATAGAAGAACGTATAGATGGAGCCACCTCTTATGAAAAAAAGGAATTTAAAATTTGTGGAGATTTGTCAAAGGAATGAAAACCAGAGACATACGGAAGGTGCTAAAAATGTATACACATTTTAAGAAAGGAAAAATTGCCTTATATTTGTAATGCTCAAGTCACATTTGACTTCTGCAATTATGAGAGGTGCTCAACATGAATTGCATTCATCTTTTATGATCAGTATATATTGAGTATTACAATTTTAATACAGTTATCTGCTGTCTTAAAATGTGTATGCTTTGGGGGGCAACTCTGTGCAGTGCCCAAAAAACCTTGAAAGGGACTTTAATTTTTGCTATAGACCTTGTCAAGTTGTACAAACCTCTTCAAAGAGGAAGGAATATTTATTAATATAAGGTAGATACATAGGAGGAAAAACTTCTTCTTAGAGGAAATAGTTGTGGTTATGTGGAATGGTTCTGCTGTGTTCCTAAGTTGTGTGCCATTTTCACTGTGGTGCCACTGTTCATCTTAGTCAAGAATCAGTGACAGCTGGGTGTAGTGGCAGGTACCTGTAGTCCCAGCTATTCCAAAGGCTGAGGCCAGAAGGTCCTTAAAGCCTGGAAGTTTGAGTTAAGCCTGGATAGCATAGTAAGACTAAGTCTCTAGAAAGAAAAAATAACCAACAAAGTTTATTTATTTATTTTTTTATGAGTCTTTCTGAGAGTGTATGCTATTCCAGAGCATGGCAATCATGGGTCAAACTAAAATTGGATATTTTGTGTCTGTTGTACTATTGCCACACACCCCCTTTTCCCAACACTATGCTCTATTGAAAAGGTAGATACATATTAAACATATTTTAAAATATCCTCATGTAAGTATAGCAGTTTAGTTATTACAGAGCAGCTTTGAATTCTGGTTCAGTTTTTCAAATCCTGCTTCAAACATTACCAAAGAATAATGTTTGCACTTTCAAGGCCATTGCCAATGATAGTTCTGAGAATACAAGAGGTCTTTATGGATTATAACAGAACCGGAAGAATGATGTCATAGATTTCCCATCATCATATGAATATTAAATTCTACTGAAATGTCAATTTTTATCTAGGACCTCAGATCCTTTACAGGTGTTCTCTGGGCAGAATGAAGAAATCAAGACCCACCACAATGGAGGGATGGCTAGAGTGACCCAGTGAGTCATTAGTAACAGGAACCAAGACTCTCCC
This sequence comes from Arctocebus calabarensis, assembly GCA_963573935.1. NCBI lineage: Eukaryota > Metazoa > Chordata > Mammalia > Primates > Lorisidae > Arctocebus > Arctocebus calabarensis. Next base: position 26,792 of record CAUYON010052989.1, read on the forward strand.
CTAGAAGGGAGGCAAGTTGATTTAATGCCAAGCACAGCCCTTCTTGTTCCATTTTGCCTGAAAGCACAGGATGCTGACATCTAAAACTTGTCAGAAAATTCATTGCCCTAGTGAATGCTGGTTTACTTTCTTTTCAACGCTTGGCTGAAACACTTGGCAAAATAAGTTTGATGTTACAAATATCCATATTCAATTCTTGGTTTCATTTCTGTTTCTGTGGAGGCTGCTATTACTGACCAAATTTGAACAATGACGAAAAGCCCATTTATGCGTATTATTGGGAAGCAACTTGTGTTCAGAGCTGGATATTAACTAAGATAAATTCTCTTTTATGGAGATGGGGGTAGAGGGAAGGAGTGCCCAGGAAGCACAATTATGGGGACCCCCAAAGGAGACAGAGGAGATCGAAGAACAAATGAAGAGAAAATAAGGGTGTTGAAGGCAAATTTTCACAATGGCTAGCACTCTTCCAAATAACAGGAAGGTAGACTGGGTAATAGCATAATTCATGCTCATTTTTTCAATAGATTGCAATGTGTTATTGTGGAATGTTTCTAGAGAAAACATTTTTATTGAAACCAGAACCTCCTAGAGTTTTATGGTGAAAATTTCAAGCACCTTAGCAGGAAAGAGAAGGAATTACGATGTTTCTATGGTTCTGAGAATCTATGGTTGTAAAATACAACATAGATTTAATACCAAAATGAGGGGCAGGGGAAACAACTTCATTTAAATGCACAGGTGTTCCTTCTTTTACTCACTGACAATAATCTACTTTATTGATACCTTCCTCTTTATTTTTCCCTGCCACCAGGGAATACCTTCCTCTTTATTTTTCCCTGTCACCATCCACATTTGATTCTGTATCATCATGGAATTTTAGGATTCTTCTGAGTTGATTTTGGCTCATGAGGGTTGTACATTCCAGTGCTCATATAGGCTGTTTTCAGTAATCTGGCTTTTCTGTCCTCTTTAGAACCTTAGGATTGTCCATAACATTACATATCCCTTTAAGCTTCTCTCGAAGGTCTGTTGGAAACTGAGAGAAAGTCCTCTAAGATGCTCTGTTCAGTGATCAGTATCTGTTTTAGCTTTGGAAAGGAATTTGTAGCTGTCTAATTCTCTAATCATGAAGCCTGGTTAACACCTCTGTGATGCATTCAAGCAGCTTTATCTGTATATGAGGACCAAAAAGGCCCTTGTTCTTGCTTTACTGGAAACAATGGAATTTTGTTCTGTTTTTCTCTTTTAGCTTCAATATAGTATCATAATGTATCTTTTGAAAGGTATTTTATTCAACAAATAGGAATGCAAATTTAAGTGAGATTGAATTTCTTGTTGAGCTAGATTGAAAATGACTTAACACGAGTGAAGCTTCATGTTCCTTTATTTCACTAAGCCCAAGCCTGCCCACCTAGGACATATGCGCTTGAAGTTTCTCTGCAGGGACTGTCCCCCTCAAATCCTCAGCATTCAGCTTTCTGCTTATATGCCCTTAATCAGATAAACATCCCAGCTACCTCATTTCCTAATCTTTCTCTCTTATTTTCCTTGTAGCATTTATCACAACTGAAAATTCTGTATTTATTGTTTATCTGTTTTTCTCCGCTGGAATGAAATTCTTGGAGAGCAAGATTCTTTTTTTTGCAGTTTTTGGCCGGGGCCGGGTTTGAAATTGCCACCTCCAGCATATGGGGCTGGTACCCTACTCCTTGAGCTACAGGCGCCACCCTAAGAGACCAAGACTATTGCTTGTCATTGTTCACCTGTGCCCAGAAATGTGATGTTGCATAGTAGAAACTCAATAAATAAAAATTTGTTAGATGAATGGAACAACTGATGGATTGAATGAAGAGGTTGCTTTTCCATGTATGTGTCTAAGCTTGCAAATGCACAGGCAATGAGAATTTCCTCTCTATTTTTTGGCATTTGAGATCTTTCGTGTACATTTTTAAACTAATCACCGTGTTAGGAATTTTAAAATATTTTTTAAAAAATGTCATAAAGTTGAAGGAATATAACATTTTGGGGGTCCAAACACGTCAATCACATCAATGATATTTACTGAGCAGCAGCGTTGAGTTCATTCTATTAAATGATTTATCTTTTTGCATAGATCAGGGACTAGATAGAAGACCAGAAGAGAAGAGATACTGCTTTAAAATTTTGAGACCCCCAAATATATTACATATTTTCTTTTTTTTTTTTCTGTAGAGACAGAGTCTCACTTTATCACCCTCAGTAGATTGCTGCGGCATCACAGCTCACAGCAACCTCCAACTCCTGGGCTCAGGCGATTCTCTTGCCTCAGCCTCCTGAGTAGCTGGGACTACAGGCGCCGCTACAATGCCCGGCTATTTTTTGATGCAGTTTGGCTGGGGCTGGGTTTGAACCCGCCACCCTCAGTATATGGGGCCAGCACCCTACCCACTTGGCCACAGGCACTGCCCTTTACATATTTTCTTTAAGTAAAACTTAATTAATTGAAGAAGAAAATAATAGAGCTCTAAATAAGAGTGTGTCTCTGAAGAGAACCAGACCACTCATTCCTCTTTTTCATTTGAATGAATAAACATCTGCAAGGAAGCGATACACAGACCCTCCACCAGGTATGTTTAGTACATATTATGTTTATTATTTTTTGTTTACAGTTAAGTGGTTCTGTTCCCATACCAATCTTTAGAAGTTTCAAAATGTCTTCTTATGAACTAATTTACTCCCCTCTGCCCCTTCCTTTCTTGTTTGCTTCCTTCCTTCCTTCCTTCCTTTCTTATTTTTGATACAGAGTCTCACTCTGTCACCCTGGGTAGAGTGCCATGGCATATCATAGCTCACAGCAACCTCAAACTCTTGGGCTCAACTGATCTTCTTATCTCAGCTTCCTGAGTATCTGAGACTATAGGTGCCACCACGATGCCCAGCTAGTTTTTTCTATTTTGAGTAGAGATGGGATCTTGCTCTTGTCAGGCTGATCTTGAATTTCTAAGCTCAAGCAATCTACTCACCTCGGCTTCCTAGAGTGCTAGGATTACAGATAGGAGCACCATGCCTGGCCATGAACTTTATCTTTTAATTTATTTGTAAATGGGCTTATTATACATTAAAATATTAATCTTATGTTTTGTGTGAGTGGAAAAATTTATTTTCTTAACTGGGTCTCATAAAATCCTTAGAATGTAACCTTATTGACTCCTAGCTTTTATTAGAGAGCATTTAGAAACTTAGAAGAAAATTTTATAGTCGCCATGTTTTTAGTATATGCTTTGTGGGAGTGGGGGATGAGGGTGGAGGAGGGGTGTCTTGAGATTTTCTTCCTTGACATAGATCAGCTGAATCTCGAGAGAAAATAGCTACATGGACATTATGCATCATCTCTAGAATGAAATGTAATTTTCTCTGGAAACAGATGACTTTCATGGTGTCAAGCAAATCTCCACTTATTACATAAAATTCAGCTCCGAAATGAACCCGTAAGAAGAAATGCCTTTACTTGTGAGGCTTTCCTGGTTGCTGCTGGGCTCCTCGGGTTGAACCAGTCACTCATTGGTTAGTTCTTAATGATGTCAAAATGAAACCTGATGTCAAACATCGAAAACCAGACAAAATGAGGTTCTGTCTCAAAAAAATAAAAAAAGGAAATTATGAAAAGACTTAATTCATTTGCTTATATATGCATATATACACACATATACTTTTGAACTTCAGGAAAATTACTGAAATTATTGTACTTCTTGGGTGGCTGAAAAGTTCTTGGCCTTGGGCATTTAAAATATAATTGCTCAGAAATGCACAACCTGCTACTAAGTCTTTTTCTCTAGGAGTAGTTTTCTTCGTGACAACTGAACGCTCAGTGAAGAACTCTGGATGCTGCTATGTTTTCAGAGTACCTTTCTAGAGCTAAATTAGATAATTTAAATGAAAAACTCAACCACAAGTAAACATAAATAACCTTTCTAAACTAATGCTCATTTACTCTAAGCCTTAAAGCTTCTGGTCTGTTTGTCTGAGTTAATACCTGTTTTTAGGTTTTTAAACAATATCACAAATTGTAAATTCTTACAGAAATCATTTTGAGAAACTTCAGAGAAGATGGCAGAATTTTCAGCGGAGCCATAGTTTAAGAGATTATTTTTTTCCTTTCTTAAATTGGCCCCATTTTGCTCATTTATAAAATGAAAGGTATGGTTCTTAAAAGTCATCCCAACTCCAACATTTTCTCCTTCTGTAGTTCCATCAAGAAAATTCAGTATGAAGGCTGGGCGCAGTGGCTCATGCCTTTAATCCTAACACTCTGGAAGGCCGAGATAGGTGGATTGCCTGAGCTCATAAGTTCGAGACCAGCCTGAGCCAGACCTCATCTCTAAAAATAGCTGGACATTGTGCAGGTGCCTGTAATCCCAGCTACTTGGGAGACTGAGACAAGAGAATCTCTTGAGCCCAAGAGTTTGAGCTTGCTGTGAGCTGTGATGCCATGGCACTCTACCAAGGGCAACAAAATGAGGTTCTGTCTCAAAAAAATAAAAAGAAAATTGGGTTTGAATTAATATTCAGGTGGACAACATTTAATACAAAATCTGAGTAGAGGGTCTGAATCAGATTGCTGGGTTCAAAGCTTAGCTCTGCCATCTGCTAGTTATTAATGTTGGCTGAGTTACTTGTTTCTCCGCTTAAATTCTACATTTGAACCCTGGAGATAGTAATAGGGACGAGTTATTAGAAGGGTTAAATAAATTAATACACGTGATGTACTTAGAACAGTGACTGGCACATAGTAAGCACTCAAGCAATGTTAGTTATTTGCTCCCATTACCAGCAGGATACGCCTTTTTATTTTAAGGTTTGTTTGGAATTAATAAAATGAAAAACTACAGCAAGGCATTTTATGGTGTTTTCCATATTTAGGGAGGGAGAAGTACTTCCTTTATTTTGCAAGAGAGTTCAAGAATTCCTTGACACATTTGCTTGTTTTTACGAATATGGAGCTATAGAACTATATTGAATGTTAGAGCTTAAGATCTTAGAAACCATCAAGACTGATGCTTTTCAGACTACATTCTACACAGGAATCCCAGAACGCCTCAGAGAAGATACGAAGGTCATCTAATGAGCCTCCAAGGGCTTGCTTCTAATTCAGCCAGAGTGGCTTTGCTTCCATCTGCTTTACAGACTGCAATTCTGGATAAGAATTTATCTGATCTCCTCACTTCTTCCTCATGAAGAAACCAGGTCTCGGTGAGATGAATGGATGTGCACAGTAACACACCAGAAATAAAACCCAGGTTTCCTGACTGTCCAATAGACCACATTCCACCACGCTACCATGGAAACTTTCAAATGCATTAAACTAAAAACAAACAACCAACAACAACAAGGAAGAACACACACACATACAAACACACACGGTTCTTCCATTTGAGAAAAGCAGTAAAACCTAAACCAAAGACACTGGCACTTAGTGGTTGGAGAAGATGCCAGAGATTGGGCCTTTACATTGTTTTGTAAATTCTTCAGACCCTAATCTCCTTTAACTTCCCCATTATACAAAAAAGGAATACCCTAATTGCTTTTTTAGGAAGCATTCCAAGGCCCAAATAATTCATATGTGTCAACTACCATGGGATTCAGGAATGAGAAATTCCCTACAGCTCTAAAACAAGCATTATAACGAGGTTTCCTGGCAGTTTTAGCAAGAAAAGAAAAACTAACCTTTCTTTTCCAGGCCAAATGCCAAGGTAGGTAATTACCCCTTGCCCACTTTCTTTCCCCCGAGCTGTTTTAATTAGATAAGAACACTGCCTTCATTTCCTTTCTTAAACTGAATTGGAACGTTGCCACACGCCCTTCAAAGCCTGTCAATGCTCTGGTTTGCTGAGTGCTTTTCCCTTCAGAATGGACAAGGTTTTGCTGTAAATACCTGGCACAAAATGATTTCCAAGGAGCAGAGGGGCACGTTTTCATGTTTCCCAACACAAGAGTTCTCAGGTTCCAAGGATCTTGAGAGGAATCACCGAGCCCTGTTGAGGTTTGTTTGGAATTCCCCTTGAGAGGAATTACCTTCCCTGTTGTCCTGGATGTCTCTGACAGGTGTTAAGGGCAGAATAGTTCAGTCTTATCGCTAATACACCACTTCACTCTCTGTCCCCTACTCCTTGAAAACCTTCCCAAAGAAACGATGGATCACAGAGCCACAATGATAGGGCATGCTTTGAGCCTCTTTGTCTTGTCAATGACTGCTGTTTTTCCAAAGCAGCATGACAGCAGTGCCCAGTGCCAGGTCCAAGCAGGGCTTTGCACTCAGATGGAACTGAGTTCTAGGACCAGCTACCCTACTTAATAGCAATGTTATTTTAGGCAAGTTATTCAACTTCTAGAAACTTCTTTTTTCAGGCTTACATTATTTTTGACTTAAAATGTCTTGGAGCTGTCCCTGTCAGCACATGCAATCTACTTTATTGTTTTGTTAACCCCTGCATAGCATACTATCACAGGCTGTACCATTATTGGACTATAGATGGATGTTTAAGCTGCTTCCAGTCCTTTTGGCTCTGGGAGCCAATGCTATAGCACAAGTGGGTCGTTTCACACAAATGAATCCATCTCTGTAAGATACAGTCTTACAGGAACAGGGGTGGAAAGGTTGTTTGTGTTTGAAAGTTGGATATAATGCACCAACTTGCTCTCTGTTGTGGGTGTATGTTTCCAGGAGGTGAAAATGGCATCTCGCTCGTATCGTTCAATATGCAAATTTTCTTTTTTTGGTTGTGAAGGAGGTTGGACATCCTTTCATATTTTAAAGAACTGTCTTAATTTCATCTTCTATGACTGCCCAAGTCTTTTGTGCATTTCTCTTGGGTTCTGGCCTTCTTATCCAAGTATAAGTAAGCACTGCTTATGTATAGGGAAATTTACCCTTCATCTGTGGTAGGAATTGCAAATATATATGCATATTGTATATACATACGTATGTGTAAAGTTTGTCCCGTGCCTTTGTATATGGAGTAGTTCTCCAAGAAGAGTTTTAAGAAGATGTTTTATAGATTGAGTTGTTATTATATTTAGAAAGGTCTCTCACTCTGAATTTTCTAAGGAAAATTTTCTCTGTTGTTTTTGAAACAGAAAATAACTTTGAAATCTATAGGATATATGGCAATATTTTCTTCTAAATCTCCTAATTTTCATCTCAGCATTTTGTGACTTCGTTTTTCACGTTTAAATTTTGGATCCATATGAAATTTATTTTATTTTACACTGTGAAGTAGAGATCTGATTTTATTTTGTTTCTTCAGATGGCCACCTGGTTGTTTCAGTATGCTTTACTGAGAAATCTTCAACTGAATTTATCCTATACTCAATTTCTTTGCGCGTTTTGATGTATTGTTGGAATTTCTGATGTGTTCCACTCATTTTTCACTCTGTTCTTATGCAAAGAAAACATTGTTTTAGCAATTAGAATTTTATGTGCTATATCATCTAATAGAGAATCTGCTAGTTTTTTTTCCAGAATTTTCTTGGTTACTCTTCCTTGCTTATTTTTTCAGATAAACTTTAGAAACCATTTACCTAGTTCCTCTCTCCCCAATAAAGTCAGTTAGTATTGTGGGGTGGGGGCAGTTAGTGGATTAAATATTTGGATTAATTTAGAATGATTTCACATATTTATGATGTTGGACTTTTTTGTTGAATTCTATGTCTTTTCATTGAACTATTTTTTGTGTCCTTCAGTAGTACTTCGGGTGTGTGTATGTGTCTCTCTCTCTGATTATATGTATATATATTCCATTAATACATGGGCGTTTGTCCTACAGTGCAGATACTATGAAGAGGGGATAATAATGATACTGATCTCAAAGATTTACTGTTAAGGATTAAATGAAGATAATACACAATGCTTGGCCAAAACACACATAAAAAACATAATACATGACAAATGCACACATTGCCATATCCGGGACTATGTGTGACTAATCAAATAAGATAAGTCAGTCTTTCAATAATCTCAAATTTCCATGGTTGTGACTCACACTTGGCTCTACCCTTGACATAGAAACTCCATTGTACCTATGCCACACTCACCTATGTCCTGCCCACTTCCACAATTAGGTATATTGAGGCATCCCCAGGGGTATCTCTGGGCACCCTTGTGGGACATGAGATAAACAGGGTATGGCTGCTTTGCTTGCCCAAGGGAGACACCCACACCCAGAAAGGGTCACCGCATAAGAGTCACATTTCACATCTCCCTTGACAACTGTGGACAAGAGGAAGAAAACATTGCCAGATACCCTATAGATTTCAAAGTTACTTTATTTCTGTTCCAAAGGTAGAGGCTCTTCCTCCGTAGGAGAGTAGGGGTTTGACAGGATTGCTCAGTTGTCAGTCACATGAAGAGAGTGGATTATCATCTCTGACACTCAGCACTCCTCACCCAGAAATTTTATGCACCTCGTGGCTCACTCAGCAAATACTCAGTACTGAGCTAAGTGTTTTCCTTGTTTTATCATATTTAATCTTTTGCAGCAGGTATAATCATTCCATTTTACAGATAAAATAACTGAGGCTCAGGGTCACAGACCTAGAAACTGGTAAAACTGTCACTAAGGATTTGTTTGTCTCCAAAATCTGTACTATTAACCACACTCTGAAACACTTAAACAAAATCAACCGTAAAATAAATTGAAATACTATTTGACTGCTTGTCAGAGCAAGCTCCTTCATCTGGAACAGAAGCATTGTCATGCTGGGTGTTATTAATGTACAAATTGTTTTTGTTAATAAAATCACATCTCAAGGGAGGGATACAGTTCCTGGTTCCCTTTGAAAGTCAGCCTAAAAAGTCCTAGGAAATGTAACTGTCTTTCAGTTACAGTTACATTGGTTTTCGGGGAGAAGATTTGTATTTTCATGTGATCTGACAATGCCATAGCAACAGTGCCCAAGGAGTTTTTTTTTTTTTTCGTAGAGACATAGTCTCACTTTATCACCCTTGGTAGAGTGCCATGGCGTCACACAGCTCACAGCAAACTCCTAGGTGATTCTTTTGCTTCAGCCTGCCGAGTAGCTGGGACCATAGGCACCCGCCACAATGCCCAGTTATTTTTTTGTTGCAGTTCAGCTGGGGCCGGGTTTGAACCCGCCACTCTCGGTATGTGGAGCCCACGCTTTACTGACTGAGCCACAGGCGCCGCTGTCTGCAAGGAGTACTCTTTTCAGTTATTTGTCTTAATGTTTCAATGCCTTCATTTAGTAGAAAACTTATCTATATCCTACTTCCATTTGGCCTTTCCCAGGAAACCTCTGAGAAATCAAACCTCTGAGAAATATATCAACAACTGGGAAAAAATGGTTCAGGGGATTACTTATACCCCAAGGGAAAAGCATGTGGCTAATGAATCAGGGGAAACTGGTTGCCCAGGGAAGAGAACCTTCAAGGCGTTTCAACATGAGTCATAAAACATAAGGACTACCCCATGATCAAAAAAGGTGAATGGCTAAAGTCAGAATTCCTTTTTTAGTGTCCATCAATATAATCAGCATGGGCTTATCCCTACTGGAGCTGGTGGGGCCTGCTGTGTAAAGGATAAGAGTTTGTCACCACAGTACACAAAGGGATGCTCTGTCGGAGCAGGGGCTGCAACTGGACAAGGAGGGCCCAGCGCCTGGGAACCAACATTAGGTGAGCAGGTCAGACCACTGGAAGATCACGTTGACAATCCAATGAGGACAAAGTCCTCGAGTCTGCGAGAAGTAGGTGGAGAGAGAGCTCTGCATAGTTACAGAGCTAGCAGCAGATGGTGGCTGGACTAGACGTTGGAGTATCTCATTCCTAGAAGAACTAGAAAGATCCAATCTGGGACTTATTCTTAGAGGAAGTGGAGTATTTGGTGTTTTTATAAGGGAGATATGTGGGCCAAACTATGGAGTCCCCTGGGGTGGGAGGGGAAGGCTTGTTCCTAGGAACTGTATATATGTCTATCTTGCTCATTGCTATGTTGTCTTCAAGAGGAGGCTCTCTGCCTAGGACATAGGAGATATTCAATTAAGTATTTATTGAGTGAATAAATGGGGCGTGAGGCAGACTCCTAGGATCAGAGTGTGGGACACGTGGCCAGAGCAAGTCTCTGAATGGGGTTGACTTGATGCTGAGTCACCTGAGCAATGACTAAGGACGTAGTTATCCCAGAGCCTGGGGTGGGGCTGAAGCTGCAGGTCGCAGGTGTAGTGGTTGAGTGCAGAGCCCAAGAGGGGGAAATTGGGAGGGTGAGGAGTAGGTATGCAGTTCCTTACTCATTCTTCCATAGCTTAACCTTACATGTATTATTCTTCCATACCTTACATGTATTATTAAGACTTACTTTTAGTCAAACACCCTAAAAATGTTTTGCCAGTTTCCCTAGTTTCCATGGCGCCTCCTGATGAGGAAGTCACACATCCCACATGTGCAGGATTTAGAATTTATGAGCTCCCACCATTCCGTTTCCATTTATTTAATGCTTGCTCTGTGGCTGGCCCTGCGATGGGCCCAGCATAATCAGTCTATCTTGATCCTTGGAGGACTCATTAAAGGTGCCACTCTGCTTGTTAGCTCCTAGGTGCTGCTGACACCACTGGTCTCTGCTTTACACAGCAAGAATCTGCAGCAGAGTTGGTCAAATACTCCATAACTTCAGCTCTGTGGGCCACGTGGTCTCTGTTACGTATGTTCAACTCTGTCATCTTGCAAGAGCAGCCACAGTGGCACATGAGCAAATGTGTATGGCTGCGTGCAAGAGCGCTTGATTGATGGACACTGACGCGTGAGTGCCTCATGATTTTCAAATGTCCTAAAGTATTATTTTTCTTTTGATTTTTTTTTACCACCATTTAAATATGTTAAAAAAAAAATGTATTCGCTCAGGGGCCATGGTTTCCTGACCTCCAGTCCAGAAAATTCAGTGGCCTTGATCTCAAGGAGGTGAAGAACTCCTGAAGAGGATAGCACAGGGTTTACAATGCTGCAACTCTTGTCATCAGTGCCTGAAGAGCCCCTTGGAAGCTGACTGCAACTCAGCCCTGCCACAACTGCAGTTATAAACAGCTATCCAGTGTTGAGGAAAATACTTTGAGAAATTGAGGTCTGATTTCAGGTCCATAAAGCAGAACAGAGGTCAACGCCGAGCCCTGAAGCAGGTGTCTTTTTAGGGCTGGTGTCGGAAATCCTTGGAACTGTAGGCAGGGCACAACACCACGGTTGGTATTCATGTGACAAGAACGACTGATATAGCTGACAATTAGATGGCACTTACCATGTGTTTGGCAATGCTCTGGTGTTTTGTAAGCAGAAAACCATTTAACCCTTACAAACGCCTTATAAAGTAAGCACTATTATATCCCCATTTAACAGATGGGGCACCTGAGAAAAAGAGATGGCAAACAGTGTGCCCCAAGCCACCCTTTCTTTAAATGGCAGCACAGTCTGACTCCAGCATCCTGTTCTTAGTCTTAAGCTCTTTAGATTTTTGGATAAAATTAGCTCACCAGGCTTGGGGACGATGGCATAAGAGATCTTCTCCCAGGGGGCTATTGGGGCTGCAAACGGGGATTTGCAATCCTTTTATGCCACTAGGTTGTGACAGATAGCAAATGTGGCTCTTAAATAAAGGGAAACAGCTTTTTGTCTTTGTATTTCACATTGACTAACCTCTCAAGCCAGAGTCCTGGTCTCGTCACACAGCACACTGTACCAGTTCAGACTGTATGGTGCCCTTTGGTGCAGATTCATTTTCAGAAGCAGGTGGGGGGGTGGCATACGTATTTTTGTCTCCTCTCTGTGTGGGTGATGGCCATGGGCTCATATGTAGACTGTGCATAGGCGATATGAAACAGAAAGATGCCTAGGATGGATCAGAAGGAAACGGCACTTGAGCCAGGTCTCCTGAAATTAGTGCCTCTGCTTACTTGGATCCTGTGAGTCTATCAAAAACTTCGGGTGATTCCCCACATCATGACTATTGTTTTTTTCCCATCAGTAATCAAAAGATTTGTCAGTTTTCCTGTTGCATCTAACAATTCAACAAATCTTCTAAAACTGGATATGGAGAAGGAATTTTTAATAAGGGTATTCCCAACTCAGGGTTTGCACTGGAAAACTGGTCTCACTGTGTCTGCCCATATTTGGTGGCTTCCTCATTGATGAGATCAGATTTCCGGGGTATTCCAAAGTTGCCTTCCCCAGGTTTTTTTACTTGCGAGAGGAACACCACACTGAACCTGGACATCTTATGTTACCTTTTCACAGAGGATGAAGAATGATATATAAATTGCCTGTCTTTATGGGATATAAAAACTAGATTCATGAGCTTTGACCACAATTCAGTATCAGCTCTCCCGGTTAAGCAAAAATCTCAGATTCTCTAAATTCTTCAAGGATTTTGTCCTGTTGATTAGTGACTATGAGCCTCTCTATTATTTTCGAAAGTATAAGAGATATGTCTTGGAATCTAGCCCTGCACATAATTCATATTTTCATTAATATAATGATAATGAGCCCTTAACCACACAGACAGGTAAGCTAACTGGAATTTGTGAGTAAATTTTCTCTCCGTTTTCTTTTTTTATCAATTGAATGCGTAGAGACTTTTTTTTTAAAATGAGCCTCATTTGAGTTTTATAAGAAATATGCCTTCAGCGGTTTAAAGGCACATCTGGTCTGATTTCTTTGGTATATACAGCCAAGAAAGTCATTGGAAAAATTTGTTTAGTTAAATGAGAGTCATAGAAAAAGTCCT
>CAUYON010052990.1:0-16338 GCA_963573935.1 Arctocebus calabarensis
GCCACAGAGATACAAGAGATCATCTCTGAATACTACCAGAAACTCTATGCCCAGAAATTTGACAATGTGAAGGAAATGGATCAATATTTGGAATCACACCCTCTCCCTAGACTTAGCCAGGAAGAAATAGAGCTCCTGAACTGACCACTGAACAGACCAACTTCAAGCACTGAGATTAGAGAAACAATCAAAAATCTTCCAACAAAAAAATGCCCTGGTCCGGATGGCTTCACGCCAGAATTCTATCAAACCTTCAAGGAATAGCTTATTCCCATACTGCAGAAATTATTCCAAAAATTTGGGGAGGAAGGAATCTTCCCCAACATGTTCTATGAAGCAAACATCAACCTGATACCAACAGGAAAAGACCCAACTAAAAAGGAGAATTTCAGACCAATTTCACTTATAAATATAGATGCAAAAATTCTCAACAAAATCCTAGCCAATACATTACAGCTTATCATTAAAAAAGTCATACATCATGATCAAGTAGGTTTCATCCCAGGAATGCAAGGCTGGTTTAACATACGCAAGTCCATAAACATTATCCACCACATTAACAGAAGCAAAAACAAAGATCATATGATTCTCTCTATAGATGCAGAAAAAGCATTCAATAAAATCCAGCATCCTTTTCTAATTAGAACACTGAAGGGTATAGGTATATGTGGCACTTTTCTGAAACTGATTGAAGCTATCTATGACAAAGGCACAGCTAATATCTTACTGGATAGAGTAAAACTGAAAACTTTTCCTCTTAGAACTGGAACCAGACAAGGTTGTCCTCTGTCACCATAACTAAACTAAAAGCTTTTCCACTTAGAACTGGAACCAGACAGTGATGTCCAGTATCACCACTGTTATTCAATATTGTGCTGGAAGTGCTAGTCAATTAGACAAGAGAAAGATATGACAGTCATCCAAATGGGGGCTCAGGAGGTCAAATCTCACTTTGCTGATGATATGGTATTATACTTAGAAAACCCCAGAGACTCATCCACAAAACTCATGGAAGCTATCAGGAAACACAGTAACATCTCAGGGTATAAAATCTATGTCCACAAATCAGTAGCTTTTGTATATGCCAAGAATAGCCAAGTTGAGAAGTAAATCAAGAACACAATTCCCTTTACATTGCCTTCAAAGAAAATGAAATACATAGGAATATACCTAACAAAAGAAGTGAAATATCTTTTCAAAGAGAATTATGAAACACTGAAAAAGGAAATTTTAGAAGACAATAACAAAAGGAAGAACATACCATGCTCTTGGCTGGGAAAACTCAAAATTGTCAAAATATGTATTCTACCCAAAGCCATCTACAGATTCAATGCAATCCCCATTAAAATACCAAGATCATATTTTGAAGAACTAGAAAAAATAGTACTTCATTTTGTAAAATATGTGCCAGATCTATATGAAGAAAACTAAAGTCTCTGACAAATGAACTATACAAATGGGAGAAATATTCTGAAGAAATTTCAAAACGTTTGCAGGAAAAATTGAATTAAAAGATAAAAATAACGCTGGGTATGGTGGCTCATGCCTGTAATCCTAGCACTCTTGGGAGGCCAAGGTAAGTACATTGCCTGAGCTCAGGAGTTCGAAACCAGCCTGAGCAAGAGCAAGACCCCAAAACAGTCAGGCATTGTGGTGGGCACCTTATAGTCCCAGCTACTCAGGAGGCTGAGGCAAGAGGACGCCTTGAGTCCAGAGTTTGAGTTTGCTGTGAGCTATGATGCCATAGTACTCTACGAAGGGTGACAGAATGAGACTCTATTTCACAAAAAAAGAAAGAAAAATATTATGTCCATTCCTTGACATAAACTCCATAAAGTTCAAGATACTTTTGTAAGTGAAGTTACTACCCATTTAATCCTTCCCTAAAGAACTGAGAGTCCTGGGAATATGACCATGTCAATGCAGCCTTTTTTACATTACTAACCCTAAGAAAAGGTTTCCTTTGAAGATTCTTTTTCTAAGGAAACAAAGAGAAGTCAGAGGGAGTTAAATCAGGACTATAAGGTGGACACCTAACGATTTCCCACTGATAATCTCCCAAAATTGCCCTTGTTTGATAAGAGGAATGAAGAGTCTTGTTGTGGTTGACAAGGACTGCTGGTGAAGCTCTCCTGAGTATTTTTATGCTAAATACTAGGCTCACGTCCTCAAAATACTCCCATAATAAGCACATGTTACCATTCTTTGGCCCTCCAAAAAGTCAACAGCAAAATGTCTTCCTTATCCCGACAAAATTGTCATGACCTTCTTTCTTGACCAGTCTTCCTTTGCTTTAGAGTAGACAGAGACAGAAGACGGGCAATACAAAAGACACAAAGATACAGGAACAATAAAAAAGACAAAGAGGATAGAGTGAAAATGCCCAATAAATGGACAGAGCTTCACTCCTTCAAGCAGTCACTCAACAGCCCTAAGAAAATGAACAGGCTCCATATGCCAGACTCTTTCCACTTGCCTCCTCTCTCCTCCTGATCTGACCACTACTTCAGTCTAGGTGGTCTGACTGCACCTGTGCTGAGCTCATTTCCTCCTCAGTGCCTTTAATAAGAGACTCCTCTGTGTGGGGGACCCCAGCTCTGAGCCACTGCTCATATACCACCTTCCCTAGGAAGCCTGCCCAGATGTTGCTGCTGGAGGCGGCACCTCCCACATCTCCTTTCTGTCCTTTGTGTTCTCCATGCCACTCATCATACTCCGAAAGCACATTGTCCATTTATCTGTCTATCTGTTTGGCTGCTTCTCACCAGAATGGAGGACCATGACAGCCAGGACTTTTCTACCTTCCCTGGCCACAGCACTGCCTGGTGTTATGTGCTCCTTGAATAAATACATGGATAAACTGACAGATGAGTGAAAACTTCTGCTGCAACTTTCTCAGCCAACTTTCTCCTCTGTAAAATGGTCGTGATGATAGCTTCTACCTCCAATGACTGTTTGCAATAACTCATAGCATTTGTAGCTTTAAGCTATTATTGAAGATGTGCCATATTCAAATTTTAAAATGTAATTTATGCAGCTGATTCCATTATTTCCATATTTATGTCTTCATCAAAATAAAAAAGGATGGTTGAACAAAATGTTCGACCTTTCTAGTGAACCTTGCATATAATCAAGGTCAAATTTTTACATTGTGTGACCCACATGAGCCCATAGCCCTTGTTTGGTGTTGGCCACTGTCATCCTAAATAACCATTGCATGACACTGGAGACAGAGCCTGGAGAGGACAAAGGACCCTACATGCCAATATCTAGAAATTATTAATTCACTTCCAAGGTTTGTGTCATAGATAAGTTAAAAGACTGGACTCCAAAGTACCAGTCAACGATCAAGAGCACTCTGTGCACCCAGCAAAAAATTGACTAACTATAAATTAGTCCGAACAAAAATAATTTAAGAATATAGCCACTTTAAGAATAAAAGATATTTTAACCTTGTAATCTATAGAGAGGAAGATCTATCTAATATATACTATGCTAATTAATAGCATTAATAATATGTACTTTTACTATAAGGGTATGAAAATAACAACAAAAAAAAGACAACAAAACAGTCCTTTCAAGAGATAACCTCACTGTTCTCTGGAATTGTTGGCTTTTTTCTAAATAAAAATAAAATTATTAATCTCTCATTCAGTCCTCCACTGATTTACTTGGGTGACAAATGGACCAACTCATTAATCTGGCAACATATTTCAGTGACCATAAAAGGACCATTGGCTGGGCAGCTTAGTAAATATAGACTTGCCGAAGGCCCCGCCGATCCACCTGGACAGGCAAGACTAAGAAGCACCTCCCTGCTACTCCTTGCAGCACTGTTGGAATACTTTTTTTCTAGGAACAGCTGGTGATGTGTCCTCCTCCTCTTGTCACCACCTCACATTTATAAAAAATTATTTTTCACTTTTGTTTAAGTGTGCACTGGGGTTACAGTGCCTGTCTAATTGTACACAGGGGTTAGAGCCCTCTCTGATTATACACAACAATCACAACACTTCATTTTTCAGTCAGTTACTAATATTTGACATACATGGAAAAACTTAAAAAAGAGCCTCAGACTCTAAAAGTAAAATTCCAAACCTGGCCTTCAAAAGTCTTTTGATAGCAAGAAAGGAGAGAAGAGGTAAAGCTCACAGCAGGCCTGGAGAGCAGAGAAAAGCTTTTCAAATGGTACAAACACTACAGCAAAAAATTTCCAAAGACAGAAATACCCTAAAAACTCAGACAAGATGATGTCAAAAGTATGCTCTGCTTGGGTGGGTGGGGGACTACACCCTACTTCCTCTGCAGCCAGCTGGATTTCTGGACAAAAATGCCCCAGGAAGCAGAGCTCAGGCCCACAACTAAACAGAGATAAATCTGAGCTAGCATCCTCCACACCCAAAGAGCCTCTAACAGTGGTTCTCAACCTTCCTAATGCCACAATATATTTGATGTATTTTCATTGTTACAAAGGGGTTGCGACCCACAGGTTGAGAACCGCTGCAAGACCACATCAATATAATGAACAGACCCCAGCCTTAGAACAAACTCAACTTTGTCACTCCAAGATAGCTGGGCCTCAGATTAACTCTCCATTACAGATAAGCAAACTGATTTTGAAAACACCAGGGCCACTTTCTCTATTCTTCCTAAATTTATATTTTACTTATTTATTTTTAGAGATAAATTCTTACTCTGTCACTCTTGGTAGAGTGATATGGTGTCACAGCTCACAGCAACCTCAAACTCCTGGGTTCAAGTCATCCTCTTGCCTCAGCCTCCCAAGGAGCTGATTTCCACCACAACACCTGGCTAGTTTTTCTACTTTTAGTAGAGACTGAGTCTAGCTCTTGCTCAGGCTGGCCTTGATCTTCTGAGCTCAAGCAATCCACCCACTTTTGCCTGCCAGAGTGCTAGGATTACAGGCGTGAGTCACACCTAGCCAATCTCTCTAAATTTTTAAAACCACTATTTTTCTGTACATCCATATTCAGAATGAAAAAACAAATGCAACCCCTCATATATTCCACAACTTCACCAACTGGGAGATCAAATAAAATTGTCCTACCCCACTGTTTAAACAAAGTCTTAAAGTTTACTCCTTTAACATTCCAAACTTCCTTTCTCAGATTCTTAAAAAACTAAGACGTTATATGCAACCTTTTCCCCCCTTTTCTCAACTTAGAGTTAAAAATTTTTTAAAAGCCAGTAAATAGGAGAAAGATAAAGATGGACATAAATATGATAATATACGTTTCTCACCTAATGTGCACAATATAAGGGTATACAGTATACCCCTGGATGAAGGGCTCAACTACAACTTTAACTTTACCTTAGAAACACACAAAAAGTAATCTAATCATTTGTGCCCTCATATTAATTGAAATAAAAATAAACAAAAATATAAAACCAAATAAATAAATTTTGGTGAAGTCTAATTTTAAAAAACATATACTTTTATGCATCTTAGAAGGGTACAGGTGAAACTTACTAAATGCAGAATACAAATATCTTCATACAATAACTAAGAAAATGCCATGAAGGGTATGTTAAACAGTTTGATGAAAACATTTCGGATTGTATGTGAAACCAACACATTATACCCCTTAATCGCACTAATGTATGCAGCTATGATTTAATTAAAAAAACATATACTTTTAATTAAATATTCATATAAGAAAAAATCTTACACAAAATGTTTTACCCTAAAATAATAATTTTTAAAATTTAAGACAAAAATAGGATTTCAACATGTCAAAAATAGTTCATATAAGTCACAAAAGTTCCTAAAAAATTCTTAAAATTTTATGTGCTAAGTTAACTGCAATAAAAAATTCTAATTAAAACAATAAAGTTTCCAATTCTCAGTTTATAAGTCATATTTAAAGCATCGTAAATTTCTGTTCTTATACACATAGTTAAACTAATAAACAAATACATCAAAAGTTCAAAGCTCAAAGAGTTAATCTGCCACTTATGAAATTAAAATACAAAATTTGTTAAACTCTATATTTTTACCTAGGGAAAACTGTGGTTGCTATGTTACAAACGTCCTCAAAATAAAATACAAACACTTAACCAAAGACCCAAGCTTAATTGCTCATTTAAAACTAAAAAAACAGGTGGGTATTTCTTTACTTTTTAAACCACCAGCTATTTTTCTTTCCTAATTAACACAGTATCTGACTGTTACAGTAGCTGGGCATATTCTTAACAAATGACTTCTTTTAATGTACATCATATTCCAGGACTTAATCTTTTTTTCTGTTTACACTAAAAGGTATTCAAAAACAAAACACCAAATATTAACCAATTCTACTTTTCAAACCCTATATTTTTAACTACATAACTACATTATTTCTTCCACTTAGTGACTTACAGATACTAGTCACCACCAGATATCAACATTTACAACAACCGACAAACACGCACCTATGTAAAAACAACTATGAGACCAGCAATTTTTCAATCAGTCTACCATGGCACACTGATGTGCCATGAAAATTTTTAAAGATCATAAATTATTTCAAAAGAAGTTCAAAGCACAGTACTTTTTTCTCTTTTTTTTGATCAACATAATTTAAGTGTGCCACAAAAGTTTAACTATAGGTTGAAGTGTGCTGTGAGATAAAAAAGGTCGAAAAACACAGCTCTAAACAATATCACTTCCACCCTGACAGAGAGTTGATTACCAAGCCCAATACTCAAACTGCCCTCTTTTCAACAAAAAAATGGTTAAAACAGTCAATGACCCAGTCTCCAAAGAATGGGCTCTATAAATCAAAGAAAAATTATTAGACAGTTAATAAGACATACACAGGACAAGTAACAAATACAACTAAAGTGTTTTAAACTAACTTAAGTCAGACAAGCCTAATTTATACTACATAGTTATATTAAATTAACATAAAAATAAACTAATCAAGACTTTAAAAGAAAATTTCCTTAAAATAAAAACTAATCAATGTCCTAAAGACTGTCTGACATTGACAGACAAATATAGTCATATGTCATACTAAAATATTTTTTAAAACAGCCTAATTAAACCAACATCATACTGTCAAGTCTTGGAAAAAAATGACCCTGCATTTTGTATGGAACCAGGAAAAAAAACATATAGCTAAGGCATTTCTTAGTAATAAAAACAAAGCAGGGGGCATCAGCATACCAGATTTTAGGCTGTACTACAAAGCCATAGTGTTCAAGACAGCATAGTACTGGCACAAAAATAGAGACATAGACATTTGGAATTGAATAGAAAACCAGGAAATGAAACTAACATCTTAGAACCACCTAATTTTCAATAAACCAAACAAGAAAGTACACTGGGGGAAAGACTCCCTATCAATAAACGGTGCTGCGAGAACTTGATATCCACATGTAAACGACTGAAACTGGACCCACACCTTTCTCCACTCACAAAAATTAATTCAAGATGGATAAAGGATTTAAATTTAAGGCATGAAACAATAAAATTCCTCAAAGAAAGCATAGGAAAACTATGAGACAATATTGGCCTGGGGAAAGACTTCTTGAAGAAGACTGCCGTGGCAACAACAAACAACAAAAACAAAAATAAACAAATGGGACTTAATTAAACTCAAAAGCTTCTGTACAGCTAAGGAGACAACAACCAAAGCAAATAGACAACCTACACAATGGGAAAGGATATTTGCATATTTTGAATCAGACAAAAGCTTGATAACTAGTTTATAGAAAACTCAAATTAATCCACATGAAAAAAGCCAACAATTCCATATATCAATGGGTACTAGACTTGAATAGAACCTTCTCTAAAGAAGACAGACAAATGGCTAACAAACATATAAAAAAAATGCTCATCATCCCTAATTATTAGAGAAATGCAAATCAAAACCACCTTGAGATACCATCTAACCCCAGTGAGAATGGACCACATCACAAAATCTCAAAATTGCAGATGCTGGTGTGGATGTGGAGAGAAGGGAACACTTACGCACTGCTGGTGGGACTGCAAACTAATACAACATTTTTGGAAGAAAGTATGGAGAACTCTCAAAGAACTCAAGCTTGACCTCCCATTTGATCCTGCAATCACATTACTGGCATCTACCCAGAAGGAAAAAAATCCTTTTATCATAGGGACACTTGCACTAGACTGTTTATTGTAGCTCAATTTACAATTGCCAAAATGTGGAAACAGCCTAATGGAGACTTTATAGCCTTTGTATTAACCTGGATGGAAGTGGAACATACTATTCTTAGTAAAGCATCACAAGAATAGAGAAGCATGAATCCCATGTACTCAATTTTGATATAAGGACAATTAATGACACGGTGTGGGTGGGGGAAAGGGAGAGCAGAGAGAGAAAGAATGAGGGAGGGGTGGGGAAAGGAACAGCAGACAAAAGGAAGGAGTGAGTTGGGTGGGGTCTTGGTGTGTGCCACACCTTTTGGAGACAAAACACGATTGTAAGAGGGACTTTACCTAACAAATGCAATCAGTGTAACCTGGTTTCTTGTACTCTCAACGAATCTCCAACAATTAAAAATAAAAAGGAGGTAAACTTGTATGTCTTACTAACCTTCCCCAAACTTTTGTTATTTGTAAAATGTGGATATTGTCACACCTACCTCATATATTTGTAATAAGGAATAGTAAAGGTAATTAAGCATGTTTAGTGCTTAGTTCAGTGTACTACAAATAAGGACTAAATGTTAGTGATTTCATTCAGTTTTGGTATATAATCAATATGTCCAGATACCTAAAATTCTGCCTCATGATCTCTTATTAACCTGGAATTTCTATAATTAATAGCTGAACATCTCCACGTGAATATCCTGCATTAACTTCAACCTTAGGATGTGTGTGATTTAATTCACCTTTTTCTCAAATTGCTTCTACCACGTATTTCTTCTTCTTCCATATGTTCTCTCCCTGCTGTTTTTCAGGCACTGGAGTGGGCGTTGAAATTAAACAAGACATGATGCTGGCTAAGGACAAGCACGCAATCTAGCGGAGACGAGAAAGGCAATATCACTTGCATAATGTTTGGCAGCATTAAGAATGAAAGATTGGAACACACTGAGTTCTGCATCTAGCTTTATAGAAAACTGGGACTGAGAAGTAATAACGTCACCATGTAACCAGCTGTCCAAACCCCAGTCTTCAACAACATCGTCAATATTTTTAACTCTTCCTTATCATTTATATCAGTCTGTGAACTCTTTTTCAGGTCTGTTAATGAAATTTGTTTCCAATTGCCCATGTCCCACTTCAGTTCACTGTTCACTAATTTTGTGCAG
Source organism: Arctocebus calabarensis (assembly GCA_963573935.1). NCBI lineage: Eukaryota > Metazoa > Chordata > Mammalia > Primates > Lorisidae > Arctocebus > Arctocebus calabarensis. Next base: position 9,286 of record CAUYON010052990.1, read on the forward strand.
ATCCACATTCTAATTTTTAAATGTCTCCTAACTTTTCTCCTTTGCTCCCTCTCTCCTCATTGCACCCATCCTCATCCTCTGCAATTCAGGAGAGCTGCTCTCTCCTCTGTCCTCTCCTTTGGTTTCTCACCATCTGTTCACCTTACAGCTATGCAGAGGCAGCGTGGTGTGGACCCTACTGCTAGAATTTCTGAATTCAAATCTCACTTAAACTTTAACAAATTGCTTACTTTCTGTGACTTCTTCCATCCGTAAGATGGGGTAATAGTACTTACCTTAAATAGTTGTTTCGAGCGTTAAACAACTTTGTGTGACTAGAAGCACTCAGAGGAGTAGCTGGCATGTAGAACAGACAACATGTATTTTCTAACATAATTTTTACTACTTCCACATATAGAGTGATTTTTTCAAAGCACAGACCTGCTCAGAAACTGTCTGCCTGTGAGGCTGTGCCTGCAAGGGAGAGACCAAACAGCTCAGTACTGTGTACGCTGATCTTCACTACCCAAGCTACTGTAAGACTCTTTATAGTCCTAGGAGAGGATCCCACTACCCATCCCCTCCTCACTACCCTCCCTCAAATCCTCTTTGTTTTAGTTCCAGTCAAATGGTCACTGCTCTGAAACCAAGGTCATGTACTTTAATGTCAGAATTCACTGCTCTCAATGCTTATTTAAAAAAATATTTATTCTTCAAAATCAGCTCATCCATTAATCTTGAGAACACTCTTCTGTCACCCCTTTTATAGCCTCCATGCATCAAAATGGTAATAACCGACATTTATCAAACACTGGCTACTTGCCTGGAACTCTCTAAGGACCCCACGTGTGTGGTACGGTACAACTCTTGTAATCCTTTGAAGTGAATACTATAAATTTTCCTAAAGAATAGGAAACCACAAGAGAGAAAAGTAAATTTTCTAAGACCACATAGATGAACCTATTACTCAAACCCAAATCTAAGATGTCAATGTCCATATTCTTCTATGTTAGTTTTTCATGCTTACTTATGAGGCACAGCCTCAAAAAGAAGTATGAGTGCTGCTTATATTGATTGCCCACTAACTGAAAGTTTTTATTACCTTATATGAGATTCTCTAAAATGTATAAATAATTTTCACAATGAAAATTGGAAAGTGGAAAGGTTAAATAATGTTTTTTATCTCTTGATGAGTGAAGACGTATATGACTGGTTTTTAATAATAATGATAACAGCCATTCTAGAATTCTTTCTATGCTCAAACAGGTATGTTGACTGTCATAATTCTTACATCTAATATCATATGAGAGAGGAGAAGAATACCTTCAAGGCAAATACACTGACACTTGATCTTAGCCAAAAGGCCGAGAAGCGATGGGCAAATACACTGACGATGCTCTTCACTTAGTATCTCAAATTCAGGGTCAGTTTATTCCGGAACACACCTGTTCTTTTCTCCTCGTTCTTGTTTTTGTTTTGTCATACATTACACACACAAGAATGTGTACAATAAACACATAGTTTAAATAATAATATCGATAATAATAATAATAATACAAATGTTCATATGTCTGTCACTCAGTTGAAGAAATAACATCTTTGGAACCTTTTATGTGTCTCTTCCCTTACTCCCACTCTTCACTGCTGCTCAGGCTACCCACTCTCAGCGGATTCTGTCTCCGTCTTTCTCTCTTCTAGCAAGGACATTCATGCAACCACAGACTCTAGAAACATTTCTCCATTTGTGGAGGTAGTAAGTTGGTTTTCCTGTATTCTGACCTTGGCTAAATAACACTAGTTTCTTTTGTTATTTGGGGGCAGTATAGAATTCACGTGGGGCTCTTTATGTCGTTAGCATGCTGAATACATGGCTTTAAATGCATTCAGCCTAGAGTTTGGTTTGATGTTGTTTTTCCCTGACAGTTTAAAAAATATATACATATACATCTATATGTATATATGTATTTATATATCATACATTACATATATTTAGAATATATAATACATATGCTGTCTGACACATAGTAGGCAGTCTGTAGAGAGACAAATAAATATTTATTTTAAAAAGATTTATTTTAAACACAAAGATGAATAAGACCCAATTTCTGGCTCTTGAGGGGTTGAAAACAAAAAGATATATACAGCCTTTTTTTTTAAAAATGAGGATAATTTTTTAAAAGTCCTTCCAAAGGCCCTAACAGGGGGTTGTACAGTTTTGTTTTGTTGTAGTGAAACCACTTTGCTGACTTCTGTGGCTGTACCTAGAGTTTGTTTTGGAGGTGTTTTCCCTGACAGCTTAAAAAATAATGATGGGCTGCTCTAATGGAGGTTGGTAGTGTTTTATCTTGGGCAAGCATGGTGGTTATGATAAGGTGGAGCAGACTTAGGGGTGCCAGGACCTAAATTAGAGCCACCTATGTGCTTAGGGGACAAATTTAAGCACAGTTTCTGTCATTGTTATTTTTGTTATTTCCACCTTTATTTCTACCATGTATTGTTAGATAATTACATGTCAAGCACAATATTAAGTACTGTGTATACATTAGTTCCTGTTCATCTGCAAGGAACTGCTATTACCCCCATTTTGAAATGCAGGAACTGAAACAAAGGTTAAGGCACATTACACAATGTTACTCAGGAGCAAATTTGACCCTCAGAGTGCTTTACTTCCAAAGGCTCTCTGTTCTTAATCATTATAACCTACTGGCTTCACAGATAATTCCAGTCTGACTGGGAGAACAAGTTAATATCTAGGGTATGGCAGCAAACAGGCAATCAGTCAAAGAATTTGTGGGCCTCATAGATAAATAACTGGGGTGCATTTATACTAGAATGTTCATCACAGCTCAGTTTACAATTGCCAAGAAGCAGAGTGCTGACAGGCGGCCAAAACAGAGGGAGGGCAACCAGGGAGCACAACAGAAGTCTTCAGTGTTTCTAGGTGTTTCCTGCTGGCCTCTACTTTTAGAAGTGGTAAAGGGGAGGAGAAAGAAGCACAGAGCACAGAGTAGAGGGGCAAGTGCAGAGGGCTGAGCTCCTGAGTGGACTTTAGATAGAGGCCGGGGCTAGGCTACTAGGCAACTGGCACCAGAATGGGGGGAGGGGGGCGCCTGTGCAGACAGGATGACATTCAGGAAACCCCAAAGTCTGGCTTGTGGTTTGATTAGTCATGCTGGGCTTAGCTGGGTTCTGTTTTAAATGCCACACCCATTTCTAGAATTAAATGCCTCATGTTCCAGAAGGAGAGTCTCAAAATCTGGCAACTGAGCATGAGCCAAGAGTTTCCTGAACTCTCCAGCAGCATCTATCAGAATCCTAGTAGTCCTCTTATTATGTTTAAGCAGGTGATATTAAAAAGCTTACTTGTGTATTCACTTTAGACTCAGAGTTCATTTTCAATAGAAATTCTGAAACGTTTGCAGATTTTGTCCATTTGGATAAGTTTTGTTAAGGAAAATATTTAAAACTCTGGCTTCCATTCCCTTGATCTTCATCCTTATTGTTAATTAACATTCCAAAGTCAATACTTTGGTTTAATGTTGTTCACTGACAGAAATGTGAGTTAACTGTTCCAGAAGGACTGGTTTATTGATAGTGATGCTTAATATGAGGAAAGACTAATTGAAAAGGAAGCAAAGTAAGCTTTCTTATGAATTGAGTAAGTTTCAGTGCGACCAGCAGGTTTTGGTAATGTATGCAGTTGTTTTTACCTTATTTTATTCGTGTTTGTTTAAAATTTTATAGTAGTTTTCTTTTTCATGTCACAAATAACAAGAATTTCACTACGTGGTGTTATAAGAGATGACTTGTAATGAGGAGTCAAGGCTGTGGTGTATACAGAATAAACTTCCATTTTTGTTACTTCCCCACAATCTCTACCAAAGCATCCACTGGTCTCTGTTATTTTTGTGTTTGTGCATTTTTTTATAGGGAATGTGAAGAAGCAGTGTGAGTGGGTGCAGAAGGCAAACAGATACCAAAGATTCTATTGGTGGAGGTGGATCAGGAATTGATACCTGACCAGGGTTATCTGGGATAAGATGCCATGGCTTGTTTGTTTGTGGATAGGGGCCAAATGAAATTCAGTTTTGTTTAGTTTATTTAATTTAAGTTAATAAAAAAAGGTATTAACTGTTCTGGTGTCAGCTGCCTAGTAGCCTAGCCCTTGCCTGTATCTAGATTCCACTCAGGTGCTCAGCCCTCTGGTACTTGTACCTCTAACTTTGCATTCATAGCTTCTTTCTTCTCCACTTTATCACTTTGTAGAAGTAGAGGCCAGCAGCAAACACCCTGAAACATTGCAGATTTCTGTTGTGCACTATGACACACTTAATACAAGCTCGCACAAGGGCAGAAGAGACAGATACTTATAGAGCTAATGTGAATATAATATAGTGCGTGTTAATATAGGAGGAACAGATATGTGGCTCATTATGAAAATCAAGAAATGTAAATACTGAGCAAGTTGAAATGTGCACTGGTGAATCAGAAAAGACTTTGATGACTGTTTCTTGGAAGCAAAATAATGGACCATAACACAGTCTATCTCCAAATTTTCATAGTGACCTACATATAATACATCAGAGGAGCTTTTAAAAGAAGGTGCCATTAAAGTTCAAAGATGATATGGAAATCAGTGAGATGGAGAAGTGGGAAGAGGGATGAACATGTGCAAAATTGCAGACTGCATGGGAGGTTCTGAGAGTGGTGACCCATCTGGAGCAAAGTGTGGAAAGGAGAGAGATGAAGTCAGAAAGTTAGGTGATTAGTACTAATGGGACTGTAGGCTGTGAAGTTCACTTGAGCACTTTTAACAGGAAAATGATATAATGAGGTCTATGTTTTAGAAATATCACTCTGAAGCCTTTGGAAAATAGATTATTGTAGAGAGTGGGCATGAGGATAGGAAAGAAGATGTGAATTGGCTAAATACTTTTTGTATTGGTTTTCTCATGGTGTTCTCTCTGCTTGGAATGGTGTTTTTCAGTTCTGAATCCCACGGCCACCTCCCCAGATTCAAATGCACACCCCTCACCCCCCACCCCCACCAACTATCTTCCTTTGATAACATGCCCATAATTCAGGTTTCTGTTTAAAAGTTACCTTTTCAGGGAAGTATTTTCTGATCACCAAGTTATATAGAGTTTCTTTCTATAAACACACACTATTAACATAATTCTTCCTCTATAGACTTAAAGCTCCATGATCAGAGAAGAGAGAACTAATTTTTCTTTTTGTTCACTTACTAAAGCATTTTTAGCAGCATTTGGCAAAAAAGTGGATATTTAATAAATATGAGGTGAAAAGTTCAATGAATAAAATCTAAGTTAATATTTTATATTTCTTTTAATAGATGTTCAGTGGATTACAAAGATTTACAAGGCACATTCTCTACTCTTTAAGAAACTTTAGATGTAACAGGTGGATAAGATAAATTTTAGGTCCCAGACCTAAATTTGAATTTTAGAGAAAGAAAAACATTGGCAACATCTACTAATATAAGACAACTTGTAAGAATTTGCCAGCCACATTTTACCAGCCATGTTTTACAGACACGTCATTTGGTAGAAAACAGTTGGAAAGCAGTCTAAATCCAGTGAGGCTCTCAGTGTCTTAAACAAAGTAGACATTTCATGGGATAGGACAGATAACCTGATATGAAACCATCATGCCAATTGATGTTTGACAAAGTAGACAACAATATATGGTAGGGAAAAGAAGCCCTATTCATATGGTGCTGAAAAAATTGGATAGCCACAGGCAGAAGACTGAAACAGGATCCACATTTCTCACCACTAACTAAAATTAATTTAAGATGGATAAAACACATAACTTTTAAGCATGAAACCATGAAAATTCTAGAATAAAATGTTAGAAAAATTCTTCAGGATAGCGTCCTAGGCAAAAAATTTATGAAGAAGACCCCAATGACAAGCACAGCAACAACAAAGCTAAATAAATGTTACTTGATTAAATTAAATGGCTTCTGCACAGATAAGGAAATATTCAACACAATAAATAGCCTACAGAATGGGAGAATATATATTTGCAAGCAAAACATCTGCTAAAGAGCTAACATCCAGAATGTATAAAAAAAATAATAAAGCAGCCTTGGGGGGAGGGAAACATTAAAAAGTGGGGAAAAGACATGACTAGAAGCTTTTCAAAAGAGGGCAGACAAATGGGCAATAGACATGAAAAAATGCTGAATATTACTAATCATCAGGGAAATGCAAATTAAAACCACAATGAGATATCCCCTTACTGATGTGAGAATGGGGTAAATACCAGATGCTGGCTTGGATGCATAGAGAAAAGAATGCTTACACACTGTTGGTGAGTCTGCAAATTAGTAAAACCTCCATGGAAAACCATATGGAGACTAGCCAAAGAACTAAAAGTAGACCCTATTTGATCTAGCATTCCCACTACCGGGTATTTACCCAAAGAAAAAGAAGTCATTTTATCAAAAAGACATCTACACTAAAATGTTTATTGCAGCGTAATTCATAATTGCAAAGATGTGCAATTCATTAGTGCATTAACAAAATATGGTATATGTATGCCATAGAATATGAAGTCATGAAGAAGGTTAACTTAATGCCTTTTGCAACAATTTAATGGAACTGGAGACCGTTATCCTGAGTGAAATATCTCAAGAATGGAAAAGCAAATACCACATGTATTCACTTTTAAATACTAATCAATGGGCACAGTGGGAAATAAAACTCACTGAAATCTAAGCTGGGGGTTGGGGAAAAAGGAATGGGTGAAACCTATTTAACAGGTGCAGTGAAGAATATCTGGGTGATGGGCACACTTATAACCCTGAATCAATAATTACAAAAGTTGGCTCGGCGCCTGTGGCTCAACGGGCTAAGGTGCCAGCCACGTACACCTGACCTGGCAGGTTCGAATCCAGCCTGGGCCTGACAAACAACAATGATGGCTGCAACCAAAAAATGGCCGGGCGTTGTGGTGGGCGCCTGTAGTCCCAGCTACTTGGGAGGTGGAGGCAAGAGACTCGCTTGAGCCCAGGAACTGGAGGTTGCTGTGAGCTGTGATGCCACAGCA